>JAHREE010122637.1:0-14200 GCA_033628505.1 Tringa tobata | reverse complement strand
GGGCTCATGATCTTGGAGAGCAGGGAGATGGTGTCGACGTTGCTGGACGTGGGTTTGTCCATCATCTCGTCCTGGGTGGGGGTCCCGCTCCGCTCGTCCCGCACCGGGGTCCCATCCACATTGTCCATGGAAGTGCTGGTAGGACCACGCTGGAAGTCGGAGGCGTGACTTTCCGTTGCGATGCTGGACCCTAAGCTGCTGAGGATGGGAATATTCAAGTTCAGGCCGCTGAAGCCAGGATTTCCCTTCAAAAAATTGTGGATCTTCATCTCCAGGCTGGGAGAAGGGGGTTCCGATTCCAGCTTGGCTTTTGAAATTTCGGAGGATTGACCCAGCGAGGTTTCTGTTGGCAAAAGGGAAGAAGGACTGGGAGGGTGGGAACCAGGAAATCCCAGGGAATTGCTTGGCGGCTTAAAACCGGAGCTCGACAGCCCTGGGGTATGTCCAACGGGAGCCTTGTTAACTGAAGTGGAGGAAACCTCGGCGGTAGAGGAGTTTGGAGAATAACCAAAACTCTTGGAAATAAAGGACTGAGGATTGGAAGGAATATTCCTCCCCTTCAGGCAAGGAACAGTCGTGTTGGCCGGCGATGCCGAAGTGCTCTGTGATGCGGTTTCGCTTGACTGACCGGTGTTTCCAGCCACGCTCTGAAGTAAAGACGACAAACCTGGGGAAAAAAAAGAACAGTGCAGTCAGATATTTGGGTGAAAAACAAGTCAACAAGAGGAAAAGGGTTTGGTATTTGTACTACGGACATCATTCCTTAAAATGACTTTATGTTTTAGCCAGAAAATGACAGGATTTTGCTGCATCAGTACTGACAGCAGCACCCACCGAGGTGCAAGCTTTCACCAGAGGCTCAGATTGATCTATAAATATAAATTCCAACATCTATTGCAATAAGCAGGGTAAAAACTCAGCCTGCTTTTGTAGCCAGGTGTAAAAAACCCTCGCGCTACAGGTCAGGGCTACAAACACGAGGTGCAGGAGGAGGAGCAGCACCTCTGGGAAGGTTTCTGCTCTAAAAAAGACCTCGCGTGGGCTCCTGGTCTCTTCAGCACCTTGCCAAAGACATAATACATTCCAAATAAGTTGTTCTGCCTTAATTTTTGCTTTAGGATAAGCAGAGCAACACCTTTCAGCGTAGCCCCAGAGTCAGCCCTTCCCTCAAAGCCCCCCGGTGGTACCTTGCAACGCTGGCGCCGTCTGAGTCTGGGTTTTGGAGAGAGCGGATAAAATGCTTTCCGGAGTTATTTCCACTTTGGAGAGAATATTCGCTAACGGGTTGGAAGGAGCAGAAGCAGCCCCCATGCCAGGGGTCTTCAGGCCACTGGTAAGAGCTGTGGGGCTCGTCGGGGTTCCCGGCGAAGGTCTGGAGGCAGGACTGACACCTAGGAGGGAAGCACACACCACTCACGTCTGTTGTTTCCTCAAGAAAAGCACTTTTTTTTGGCTCATATATACCACAGCTCCACCCGCAGCAAAGCTCTGCTGAGTGGGACCGAGGAGAAGCTCCAAGTTGTGTATCAGAGAGACCCAGCCACATTTTTTTAAAGTAGTAACTCATTCACGTTTTATTTTCACAATTAAAGCTTTAAAAGATTACAAAACAAGGCCGGACAGGCTGGAGAGCTGGGCAGAGAAGAACCTCATGAGGTTCACCAAGAGCAAGTGTAGGGTCCTACGCCTGGGGAGGAAGAACCCCAGGCACCAGTAGAGGTGAGGGGTGGACCTGCTGGAAAGCACTTCTGAGGAGAAGGATCTGGGGCTCCTGGTAGACAGTAAGTTATCCAGGAGCCAGCAATGAGCCCTTGTGGCCAAGAGGGAGGCCAAGAGGGAACTGCTGGAGAGAGTCCAGCGTAGGGCAACAGAGATGATGAAGGGATTGGAGCATCTCCCTGATGAGGAAAGGCTGAGAGAGCTGGGGCTCTTGAGCCTGGAGAAGAGAAGGCTGAGGGGAGACCTTATTAAGTGTCTAAAGGGTGGGTTGGAGGAGGATGGAGCTGGACTCTTCTCAGTGGTTCCCAGTGAGAGGACGAGGGGCAATGGGCACAAGCTGGAACAGGGGAAGTTCCATTTAAATACGAGGAAAAAACGTCTTTGGGGTGAGGGTGGCAGAGCCCTGAAAGAGGCTGCCCAGGGAGGTGGTGGAGTCCCCTTCTCTGGAGATCTTCAAGCCCTGCCTGGATGCCATCCTGGGTGCTGTGCTCTGGGTAAGGAGGAGTTGGACCAGATGGTCTCTAGAGGTCCCTTCCAACTCCCACAATTCCGTGATTCCACGAAAACTCCATTTTTAGCTCCGTGAAGCAAACCCCAAGGTCGACACCGCTTCAGGACTCACCTGTGTTTTTCATGACAGACGTTAAGCTGCTCAGAATGGAGCTGATCTTGGCCAGGTCCACGTTGGCCAGGTTGGGCAAGGCGAGGGCCGGCGAGGGAGGGACGGGCGCTGCGCTGGCCGCCTTGGGAGCCGGAGTGGCCACAGGGGTCTGGGCGGGCGTCGTCACCGTCACCGAGGTTGTGCCCGCCGCTGCAGTTGACGGTGCCGCTTTGGGGACGTTTTCAGCCTTGGCAGGGGCTGGAGCTGGAGCAGCCTGTTTCTCCTTCCTCTCTTCCACTGCATCAGAGGAGAACAAGAGCAGAACCATCACCCTGAGCAACCTCATCTACTGGCAGACGTCCCTGCTCATGGCGAGGCAGTTGGACCTTTAAAGGTCCCTTTTCCAACCCAGACCCTCCTTGGGATTCTCTGTCCCTAAAGAATTATAGGATTTTCCATGCCATCCTCATCGTGAGGAATGGTAGGCCTGATTCCCGCAGGCTACGGAAAACTGTATTCCATAAGTGGTTTGGGAGATGGGAAGGATGCTAAATTGGGACTTTCCTGCTCGTGGGCAGGAGATGGAAACCCAACAGCACCACCCCGCAGCCCCACGAGGGCTTTGTGCCTCCCCTACACCCCAGACGAGGCTCCAAAGGGCTCTCCCCACGATATTCCTACACAAAAAATTACTCCCCCAGAACACACCGATAATTTTAGACGTATCATCCTCCACGTCGGAGAGCTCCATGTCTTCCACATCCCGATTATCCGTCACAGGCTCTGGAGAGATCATCTTGCGGCCTCCGGCTACCGGGGAGTGGGAATTATCCTCTTCCCCCATTCCTTGGAAAGGGGACTCGGAGCCCGTGGGCGACGGGGCGTCCATACTCGGAGAAGGGACAGGAGACTCCTCCGGATCGGGAAGAGTTGCTTTCAACTGGTCCAGCTTTTTCTTTAGGTTGCTGACTCGATTGGCAAAGGTTTTATAGGCCTGAGAAAGGACGGAGAGCAGAATGAGTTATCTTTTGTAGGAAGAGACCAGGACGTCGCAATCACTTTCAGAACAAAAGCACCACACGGCCTTAAAAACCCCCTTGAATTACCCGTACCCTGCAGCCAGAACTAAAAACTCAGCTTTTCAGTGTGACTTGCGCTGAAAAACCATGAAAAAAGGGGAAGGTAAAACCTTTTTCCAGCGACTTAAAAGAATATTCATTAAAAATAACGTTTTCTAATAAATATTCTGCTGGTTTGGCTTTTTTTTTTTGTAGGGTTGGTTGTTTTTCCTTCAAGAAAAGGAAAGAATTCTTTCTTTTTTGTTCATCTACTTCACATACTGAGCACAACTCGTGCAGTTTCTAGAATTTAGGATTTCTCAGACTAACTGCAATTTTGCCCCCGTTTAAACATGCGGAGGGGGCTACAAAATTCCAGCCACACTCCAGAACTGAGCTTCCGACCCAGGGATTTTTTGGAGCATCTCCTTTTCTTGCCCGACACGTCAACCCTGCTCTCTTCTGAAACCATTTGTGCAACAATAACATCGATTTTCTTCATTTGTGAATAGAGATGATGCATTTTCCAATCCCTGAGATCCTTTGTGGACGCAGGGGGACGTCGAGAGAGGGGGCTGAGGAACAGCAGTACTTACGTTTGCCACCACCTTGACTTCCTTATACTGAGCTTCGTAAAATATCCCGGCGTTTTCCAGGGCTTCGGTGAGAGAGGGGCCATTTTTCACTTGCTTGTCCAAGCCGTTGACAAACTCTTCCAGCTTCGAACTGGCTTCTTCAAACTCCTTGGAGAATTTCTTTCCTCCTGTTTTGTCTGCAAGGAGATAAAGACTCAGTAAAGGAGGTGCCACCCACCCAACGGGAAATCAGAGCTCGGAAGCGTGGCCTCAACCGGTAAGTTCAGACACCAGACACTCCCCAGTTCATCCATCGGTATCCATTAAAAAGAGGCTAAGTTGGTACCAGTCTATACTGGTTTTGAACTAGTTATTAGCGATAAATAAATTCAAGACATAGAAGTGTAAAATTTTACACTTTCAACCACACTTTCAACCACCCAGAGAGCATCCTTTCATTTTGGAAGAGGCAAAAAAATCTTGAGTTTCCTTTTTCCTTCGTTACCGTGTTCCAAAGGTTCCAAACATCGTTGGGGGTGGGGGTCACAACATCCACGAGCGACCACGACTGTAAATGTTTTCCAATGTTTTCATGAATGTTTTCATTCAAATGTTTTCCAAGACCGCACTCGTGGATTTCTAAGCACAGCCAGAACTATCTGTGGTTTTACAATTAAATTTCCTGTTAAAATGGCTTAATCTCAATCTCTTACTACTCATATCATTCACCCCCAACATGAGCTGCTTGGTATCGGGCTCACAGTTGGCACTTTCAAACCACAGCCATTCAAAGATGCCTTAATTACCTTAAATCTGAAATAATTTAAGAGGTTCTGAATTAAGAACAATACATATTTTAATGATCTATGAATAGTACCCAATACATCTTCATCACTTCTGCTTTGTTTGAGCTCTGTATCTGCAGGTTTTTACAAATGGGTTTAAATTAACAATGGTTTTAGGCTCCTGCTTGGTGGTTCTTAACCGATTTTGCCATAAATTTTGCCATTTTATCCACACAGTGTGATTTCTGGTCTAAGGCTCAACAGACCCGAGGAGCTCCCACAACTCTCAGGATACATACTTGCGCCTCCTTTAATTCACAGAATCACAGAATGCTGTGGGGTTGGAAGGGACCTCTGGAGATCACCCAGTCCAACCCCCTGGCCCAAGCAGGTCCACCCAGAGCAGGTCCCACAGGATCAAATCCAGGTGGGGTTTGAATGTCTCCAGAGACAGAGACTCCACCACCTCTCTGGGCAGCCTCTGCCAGGGCTCTGCCACCCTCAAAGTGACGAAGTTCCTCCTCATGTTGAGATGGAACTTCCCCTGTTCCAGTTTGTGCCCGTTCCCTCCTGTCCTGTCCCTGGGCACCACTGGAAAAAGACTGGCCCCATCCTCCTGACACCCACCCTTGAAGGATTTAGAGGCCTTGATCAGATCCCCCCTCAGCCTTCTCTTCTCCAGACTCAAAAGCCCCAAGTCCCTCAGCCTTTCCTCCCAAGACAGATGCTCCAGGCCCCTCAGCATCCTCGTAGCCCTTTGCTGGACCCTCTCCAGCAGTTCCCTGTCCTTCTGCAACTGGGGAGCCCACAACTGGTCCCAGTGCTCCAGCTGGGGCCTCCCCAGGGCAGAGCAGAGGGGCAGGATGACCTCCCTCCACCTGCTGCTCACACTCTTCCTGATGCCCCCCAGGATGCCATTGGCCTCTTTGGCCACCAGGGCCTATGGCTGGCTCATGGCCATCCTAAAAGAAATTAATTTGGGTTTTGTAGGTTACCTTTTAAGCATTTAAGTGTTTCGGTGCTGCAAACATCCACTCTCATGGTGGAAAGCTGCTTCTCTTTCAGCTCTATCTGGTCTTCCGAGCGCTTATATAGCAGCAATTCATCAATGAGAGACTGCGGCTGAAAATAAAGAAGCAAAACAAGAAATGCATCCTCATCACATTCCGGGGAAGAGAAGAGGAGCACAGACCAGCTCCAGCAACAGACAAGAGCTAAAGGAGACACCAACTGGGCCAATCTCGGCATTTTTAACCTCAAATCAGGCAGATCAGCGCACTTGGGCTCAGGCAGGGGCTGTAATTCTGGCTGTGATTGTTAAGAGTAGGGACAGGCCTTTTTTAATTTTTTTTTTTTTAAACTCTACAGGTGCCCACATGTTTTATTAACACACCACACTCCTTTGGGGGACCTAATTTAGATAAATTTCTTGCCATCAACTCCTCCTGGGATACAGTTAATTTTCTTCCTAGTAGCTGCCGTGTTTTGGATGGAAGAAGAATTTTGGTAACACATATTGATTTAGTTGTTGCTAAATTATGTTTTTATTAAGTAAAGGACTTTTTCAGCTTCCCATAGAAGCTGAGGGGGAGCACGGACACGACAAGCTGCCAAAGGAATATTCCATACCATAAATGCCATGCTCAGTGTCGCAGGGATCCGCAATGGCTGCTCGGGATGGGAGGGGCAACCAGGTGTTGAGCAATTGTATTGTATCACTTATTTTTTTATACTCTTTTACCATTATTATTACAATTTTCTCTTCCCTTACTATTTTCTAATAAACTGCCTCCTTTATCTCATCCCACGATTTTTTTCCCCTCTTTTTTCTCCCTCTTCTCCCTATCCTGCAGGGATGGAAGTGAGTGGTCGTGGTTGCCAGCTGGGGTTAAACCCCAACAGCCCCCCAAAACTCTTCCTTCAGGAGGAGGATCTGACCGACCCCAACAGCCAGCCCCTTGAAGCACAGGATCCATGGATGTAACCATGGCCCAAGGACAGGACAGAGGTTAGCGTGACACAATATTCCCACTTACTCTGAATTCAGCAACAATCTTGGACTTCAAAGCAGCTTTCGGGTTCGTGGATGCTGTTGGAATAGAGAAAAAGCAGAGAGAAATTAAGGAGCTACACCCCAACTAAACGTCAGTAATAAAAGGCAGTTTTAATAAAAATATACTTTAACAAAATTCAAGGAAAGACTCGCAGGCTGTTGTGACTCATTACGTTTTCCCCTCCACACAGAACGTCCCTCAACACTCGGGGTTTCCGTCACCTAAAGGGGACACGGTCACGTGCGGCCGGATTGTGACTGAGGTCAACAAATCACACTATAGCTTTTAATTTCTTTTACTATTTATTATAAATATTTCCTGTGCCTACCTTTTCCAGCTCTAGCGTCAGGAAGCCAAGTCCCTGCAAGGGTTGATTTAAGAACCGAGGAGTTTGTACCTCTCTAGAAGGAAGGTGATGTTATTTCCTAAGTGCCAGAGTCAGAGCTGGCACGGGCAGCCCAGCATCTCCCTCGGACGGGGTCTCCCTGCAGCACTTCCTAGGCCTAATCACACTTTTAACCTTAAAAAAACTCTCACACCTCTATTCTGACTCATTAACAGAGCCCAGGGGACGAATCCTGCTGCCAAGAGACACTAAATCCATTGGTTTCTGGACAAAACAGGAGAAATATCTGATAAGAAGCAAAACGCTAAACCCTTCATCCACGCTGGATAGAGCAAATTATTTGTTTGGGGAAGCAGCTCGTGATGTTAAAGCAATTCTTAAACTCTTTTATTAACCTTCTGATCTCAGCACTCGGACAGGCAGGCACACCTAACGGTCCACCTTCTCGCTTTACGGACCGTTCAAGGCTTTAACGGATAAGGAGATTAGTAAAAATCGGTGTATTATAAACACATTTCCTGCTAGACTGCACTCCTGGTACTCTTGGATGGACCAGTTCATTATCTGCACTGCCAGCTTCCAGTTCTCTTTTCTCCTAGCACCTAGTTTTGCTGTCGAAGATGGTCCCGAGCACCAAGGCAGTGGCCACCTCCTGCTGCCAAAGCACATGCTTCTCTCTGTCTTCTCTCCAGCTCTGAATACTCTAACGCCAGTCTCCGAGAGGTTCCACCAAGCTCTTTACAGTTTGTAACCTCTACTCTCATAAAGATTTAATTTTTTTTTTATTTCACACTCCATTCCTTTAAAAAAAAAAAAAAAAAGTAGTTCTCTAGCAACAACTCCTCAGTGCTTTACATATTAGTCTGGGAGGAGGTTTACAAGCCTGGAAATCGCATGCTGGCTCATGGTTTAGTCCAGGTACTTTGCCCACTTTGGGGCTAATGTTCCTTCTCTTCCTCAAGAAGGTAATTTCTATATTAGTTCAGAGAGTTCACATTGGTTCCTTACTTTGCGATTTCTTCCACGGCTTATTCGGTTGTTTGTTGAGAGTTTCTTTCAGCTGCTTCTGAGTTTTGAAAGTGGTACCTGGAAAACATTTCAGTTTTTGCAGTCTGGCATTACGGGATTCCTTCAGGAATCTGGCTTTTTTTTTTTTTTTTGGTGCCATATGGTTGCACAGTTAAAAGAGTGAACAGAAATTTGTTTTAAAATACCTAGACCAACGTCCTTAGAGGAGCTGCTGGATGCCCAAGAGAACCTAAGTTTACTCAGGAATACAGCAACCTGGGGGATGGTCTTCCATTTTTAAATCAAGTTTCTGTTTGCCCTTACGCTACGACAGTTCAAAAAAAATAATAAAAAAAAAAAAAAAATCACAGTAACGACCAGAGATAAAAGGAAAAAAAAAAAATCACAAGGCATCAAAAAATAAAACTCAGCTCTTTAAGTAGGTTTTTACCGAATCAGCATTCAACAGGCAAGTGGGAAAATAGCCGCAATACCTAATTTACAAGTAATTTGAAATATTTTTTGAGTTACAAAAAAATTAGAGATTTCAGAACTTCTTCATAAACTTCATCACTTCAACATAAACTTCACTTTTCAACATGCAATGCCCGACCGAAGCCTTTTCACGTGCCAAAGCCCCAACCCGAGACGCCGCGTTTCTCCTGCCGGGACGAGGACGGGGCCGGGGGGAAGCCTCTAAAAACCATGCCTGAGGATTTCCCAAAGCACCTTTAGCTCTTAAACCAAATAAAGCAGAAACGTGGACAAATTTCCTTCAAGTATTTGAGTATCGGTTCATTTCTGGTTTTAATTGATTACGGGTGTTTCCCGTTAACATTTGCCATTTCAGCTTTCAAGCAGGGTTTCTTCATCATTACTCAAGGCCACTTCGCCCTCCAGCCTCTTTCCCGCACCACAAATATTATTAATAAATCCATTTTATTGCTAAAAAGGGACTCAAATAGAGCCAGGGACACAAACCCTCTGCCAGGGGACCCTTTTCAGGGCCTGTAGGACCATTTTACCTTCAGGTTCTGTTTGCTCTGGGCTGGGAAGGATTCAGAGCTGTCTTTAAAAAGGTACAAAAAAGCCTCATGAAGAGGCTGAATTTAGTGCTGCTCAGGCATTACACCTCGCTATTTTATAGAAAGAAGATATATTCACAATAAACTCCTTTTATTCAGTGATTCCGGGCATTTTCTTTAACCTCACCCAGTAGTTTGGAAGGTAAGAAAAGGGTTAAGTGACTTACTCAGAGCTTCTTTTAGTGCCAAAATGGTCTCCTCAGGGTACACGTTTCTGTCCTCCCAGATTTTGAAGATTCTTTCGATAGATTTGGAAACAGATGGATCCCTGAAAAAAGAAGAGCACGTTGGGTCCTCTTTCTCCCCAACACCATCATCTCTCCTGATTCTAGAAGGGATAATAATGTAAATAATTATGTATTCCAATCAAAACTTTAAAAGACCAGGAAGTTCTCTCTTCAGGTGATGACTTTAGTTCTGCTCAAGGGGTCCCAGTGAGACCAAGGCAGCGACTACTTCTTTCTTCTCTCTTTTGCTTTTGTAGCTGATACTCCCAGAATTTTTTTCTCCCTCCTCCTCA
The DNA here is from genome assembly GCA_033628505.1 of Tringa tobata. Lineage (NCBI taxonomy): Eukaryota > Metazoa > Chordata > Aves > Charadriiformes > Scolopacidae > Tringa > Tringa tobata. The sequence goes on along the minus strand of JAHREE010122637.1, from coordinate 4,449 downwards.
TTCTTGGCATCTATTAATGCTATTTTCAACTCTCTCTTCTGGCAAGTTATATTTAAATTAAAGCTAATGAGCAGCCCCACTTTAACCTTTTCCCCGCCTCATGCCTTCAACCACCTGCCTTTTTCTGTTCCAAAGACACAAAACCCACAACATCACGTTACTACTCAAGGAGCCGCTTTATATTTTTACTCCTTGAAATTTATGTTTCTAGAGAGTTTGAGATGTTAGAAAACAGAAAATAATCTGCATCTTTTTCAGAGCCATTTGACCTCCCAAAAGGCCGTTACTTACTTCACCAGCGAAGCAGCTTCAGGAAGCACTTCTGCGAAGGTATCCCGAAAAACAATCGCGTTTTTTCTCTTGCAGTTCTGTATGACATCATTGGCCAAGTAAAAAAGGTTCAGCCGATGAGGAAAGGCAGCTAAAGACAGAAAGAAAATTCAGATTCATCATTAAATAGAAGCAGTCACGTCAGACGCGTTTGGGTAACACTTAAGTGCCTGCTTTTGGGGGGGTTTGAGCATTTCCATCAACGGCACGTCCAAGGGGCAAGTCCAATGGGGAAAACTGGGGATTAGGGAAGAAATATTCAATTTACAGAACATTTCCAGCTCTTGCCAAAAACTGAGTGTTTGGTAACGTCAACCTGGATACTGACTGGGGCTTAGAAAGGCCACAAAAAGCCACTGAGCCTGTGCTATTTCTGCAATACCCACGTTGGAAAAGGAGTTGTACAGCCTGAGAGATCGGCATCGCCCACGGTAAGAGACTGAACACAAAAAAGGCACAAACTTCTGCAGGGAAAAAAAACCCCAAACCTCCAACTGCTCCAGAGCATGCGTCTGGTCCAGTCTCTCCAGCTCCAGCATCGCCCCGTTCCGCTACTGGCTCAGTGCAATCTCCTACTTAATAGTTTAGAGGCCACTTATTCATATTTTCTAAGAATCACCACATATAAAGGTGCCAGTTCCTCGGACGCTGCTGCCTGAACGGTCCTTTCCCACGTGGGATTTAATGCCAGCTCTTGTGCCGCACACAAAGGGCCCCGGATCCCTGTCCCTTCTCCTCTGAAGATGGATTTGGCCAAAAATGTCCCCTCTGTCCCCGCGGAGCCGGCATCGACCTTCGCAGTCAGACCTCCAAACAACACACCTCTGATCTTCCTCACACTCAACTCCGAATTTAATTATTTCATCAAATCTCTTCTTCGGTAGCAGCGCTCGTAGCGCCGTAAGCTCATCCACATGCTAATTAGCTGCTTCACTTAATTTAACCACACAATATGAGGATTTAAATATAGGAACGGTGACAATAGATGGGTTTGTTTCACGTGCCCGTGAGCTCTATCGGGCTCCCACCTCCCCAGCTGCATTAGTAATCTGAGTTTTTAACTACAAATCCCTTAATTCTCTTTCCCGCTTCATTTTCCTGTTGTCCCGACTTCAGCAGAGTCTCTTCCCATGGTACTTTCTCCGGGTTTCCCATCGGGAAGCTTTTAGCATCATCCCAGGTCCAGAGCCCTCGGTGAGAGCTCTTACTGACACTGTGTTGACGACTGGTCGCAGAAAAACCCCCAAACCACCCCCTGCAGCGACTCCATCTCCTCCTGCCCAAAGCTGAGCAGAAATAAAAGCCAGGAATTTCACAAACCTCTAAGGAATAGCCACTCCATGAGTATATTTCCAAGCTCCCACGCTTTTATCAGAAACTAATTGTTAAATTTTATCACCTGCCTTTTTTCTAACGTTCCTCTCTGACACGGAGAAGGGGGTTGGTGGCAAGGAGTCCACCAAAGTAGTAGCGTAGCCACAGAAATAAGGGATGAGTTCATTTTTAACACACTGAATGCAATTATTTAAAAGCCTTATTATAAGGGAGAGAATCCCTGCTCACCAGTGAGACGACGTGCTTGCACACGTGGGTGTGAAATTTCAAGAACTTGTTTGGTGTGAGGGTGGTGAGAGCCTGGCCCAGGTTGCCCAGAGAAGCTGTGGCTGCCCCATCCCTGGAGGGGTTCAAGGGCAGGTTGGAGGGGGCTTGGAGCAACCTGGGCTGGTGGGAGATGTCCCTGCCCAGGGCAGGGGGGGACTGGGTGGGCTTTAAGGTCCCTTCCCACCAAAACTATCCATGATTGTATGATCTCCTCGGCAGGGAGGATGTTCATCCCCTCTGCCAGCCCTGATATAGGGCCCTGGAGATGCTGGGAGGGCTGGAGCCCCTCTGCTGGGAGGGGGGCGCTGAGAGAGTTGGGGGGTTCAGCCCAGAGAAGAGAAGGCTGCGGGGAGACCTTGGAGCCCCTTCCAGTCCCTAAAGGGGCTCCAGGAAAGCTGGGGATGGAATGACATGACCTTTAAGGTCCCTTCCCACCCAAACCAGTCTATGATTGTACATACTGGTGCTTTCCAGAACTCCTCTCTGTGCACAATTCTTGCACGCCCTCTTGCACGTCTTTCCTGCAGAAGGGCACGATCCTGGCTGAGGAATGGGCACTGGGAAAGCAGACCCATGCCCAGCACCCACCAAGCACAGGAGACCCAGGAGGCAGCGAGCTCGCTTTGAAAAGCTCACTCCAGGAACATTTTGACCGTACGAGCTCTACGCTGACCTACCAAAAATTAAGGGATAATTTAGCAAGTTGTTTGTTCAAAATGAAGATCTTTCACAGAAGGCAGCCTCACTGGGACAGCAAAGCTGAGGACACAAGCAAGGGTTTAGCTTGGTTTGACCATCAAATCCTCAACAGGTTGATGCCGCGAAGCAAAGAGCCTCCAGGAGCCCCTAAAAGTGCCACTGACTCTTCTTGCTCACTGATGGTGCTGCCGAGTGTCCCTACAGAGTGGTGGGTGACCAAGACGTGTCATCCAGCCCCAAACCCGGGGCAAGAACAGTGTGGTGGGTCCAGGGGACACCCTGGATGTCCCTGCTCCTTGCAGTGGCCAAAGGTGCGAGACCCGAGCCCGGCATCGTAGCCAGTTTCTCACCTGAAACTTTGCCTCTTTGCATATTTTCCAGCTGTTTTTTTTTTTTTGCTGGATGAATTTCTCCTCATTCCCATGGGGCTACTCCAACGCCGCTCCGGCAGCTGCCCCGTCAAGGAACCTCAACTCCCACATCCCAGAACAAGCTTTTTACAGCAATAAACACAAGCCCAAGGTTGCATTCCCAGAAACTGTTATTTCCAACCTTCACCCTAAAGGTGGTTACGTGGCAGATCGGGGACGGTTTGAGGGAGAAGAGGACAAGGAGTGCTCTGCTCTGCCTGGAGGGCTGGAAATCCAACTGGAGTGACACCGCACTCACCCCCTGGCTTCCCGAAATGATTGGGAGGCAGCTTTCCCCAAAAGCATCTATCAGATCATCGCCTCATCAAAAATGTTTTTTTTTGCAATTTAATTAAAACCCCACACTCCGCTGTTAATTCACCCCCTGGTCACTGGATGCTCTTTCTATCTCAGCAACGTTATCCACCAGCAGAGACAGCAGATCTTAATGACATCATGCAAAATAGATCTTGAAGATATAAACCCCTTTGATTTAAACGTTTCAACGTATACACGGCCTTCAAGTGCAGCAGAAAAACCAGCAGCCAGCTTCCAAGACAAACACACGGAGCACAGCTCGCACCATCACCTCCACCACCATTTCCACGAGGCCCCATGCAGAATTCAGCCAAGGCAGAATTAATTTAGCCTCCTTGATTTAGAGCTAATATTTATAAAAACAAGATTCACCCAAACTGCACAGCAGGAAAAAAATAAAATAAAATCAATGCTAGATGTAGATTAGACCAATACCTAGGCTGTGGACAAGCTGCATGAAGAAAACCAAGAGCCTTCGGGTCCAAAATGCACTTTGGCCAAGGGGTTTCAACCACGTTATGCAACTGGTCCTATCTGATGGGCGAACGGCTTTTTAATTACTCTTAAGACTGTCTTGGTTTAAACCAGAGAGGAAATAAAATTGCCTTTTTCTTGTCTATATAACTGAGCCCACCCCAGCTTTTTTGCTGAGCTCCAGGACAGCCCCCTGCTCCACCGACCGGCACGTAGTATTTCTAATTTAACTCCCATTTAAGAGCTGCTCGTGCGGAGATGCCGACGAGACGACCCTCCTGCACAAAAGCTCTCAATTAACAACAAAAACATCCCAGAGGTAAATTTATCCCAGCGTCACCTTGCAGACATATTTATGACTTGAAGCTCTTGGCCACCAAGCGTGACCGGCTCGCACTGGGGACAAGCCTTGTCCCAGGAAGGGAGACACTCACGCCAACAGCAAAGCATTTAAATACCAGCACTAATTATTTTTATTTTTTTTTTTTCCTGAAAGGACCACATTATTTGCCCAAATAGACACACCTTTGGTTAAACTGGAAATTTCCCATCATCCAAAATAAATACCTAACAGCAAAGTGCAGAAAAATCAGCTGAGATTTGGTAAAATGAAGAC
>JAHREE010122633.1:0-11233 GCA_033628505.1 Tringa tobata | reverse complement strand
AGAGTGGGAGTGGATGGGGAACCTTGGACACGCAGTTTGTGAACAGTGTTGGGTGATGGAGAGGATTGCACAGGGCTAGAAAGCAAAAAGGGGATTTGGGGGTGGTTTAAATCTATTCTTGAAGGGACAGTAGAAGCCAGCAGTGAGGGAGAAGACTGGAAAATCCCAGGCAAGGCTCTGCCCAGGGCTGAAGGCCAGGAGATCATCCAACGTGAAAACTGGCCAAGGCCAAGCCTCAAGAGGCTCAAGGATGGGGAGCTGTGGACAGATGTGCGCTCCTGGATCCAGCTGTGCCACTGGCCACGCTCCCCCCTCCAGCCGCTCCTCCCCACCCAGCAGCTGCTCCAGCCCGTTTAGCACGTCGCTGGAGCGGATCTGGGGTCAGAAGGATGCTCGCCATTGACAGCGTGGTGCAGAGTGTCCTTCCCAGCTGAGGCCCGTAACGATTAGCTGGGGCACGGTGACATTTCCAGCTGGCACAGCCCCCTGCGGGGAGAACATCTGCCCGTGGCTGGAGAACAGAGGGAGGAAACCAAGCGGGAGCCTTCTGAGACAGGCCAGGATTGCTGGGAGGAGGACAGCGAGCCACGCAGCAGAACTACTTGGACTTTATCAAAAAGGGTGAAGAAGAGCTTTTACACCCAAAACTGTAGCAGGGAGACGAGTGAGGAGGAAAACAACACTATTGACAAGCTGAAAGGGCCAATACTCTGAGCCCTCCTTAAAATCTTGTCCTCAGAGTGCAGGGAGAAAGGAAAGGAGAATTGTAAAGAGAAAAAAAACAGGTTCTTGAGAAGTTTTATATTTAAGAAATCAGTCTTTGTTGGTTGCAGCCATCATCCGGTGTTCATTCTCAGCTGCTAATAACGGGATTAGTTAATGAACATATTGATCCTTGGGTGGCTATGTTTTAAAATCTTTGAACAATGTGAGCCTGACAGGCAGAAGAAAAGAAATGCGATGGTGATTTAAAACAAAGAAAGAGAGGATATAATTCTGGCAATCACCACCCTATAAAAATAATAGAACAAATATTTAAGAAAAAATCATAATGAAATATTTAGAGCTTAGTTCTGTCCACACAATAGTGTCAATGGGGAGAAACTTTGCAGAAGCCAGATGCTGAGTGAAATTACCATGAGACAAGAGGCAGACTTGAGGGATGATGGAGGCAGAAAACTGCCAGGTTCTCTTCTTTTCCAGCTCTTTTTGGTGCGAAGAGGAATGCTGCTGGAGAATGGCACAGCCATCAGAGGATGAAGACAGCACAGCCTTTACGAACATATGGTTTTATTTTGACTAATGTATTTTACTTCTTTGTCTTAGGAAATAAAAAATTAGGAAAAAAAAATGCCTTGGTCTGAAATGTGGTTTGCACTAACTGAAAACACATTGAAATGCAGTAAGTAATCCCCACCAAGAGTGTGCTACATTGAGCAAGGCGCTTTTACCGGCGTAGAATAAGAGTCAGGGCTAAAGATCAAGTCTAACATCTTTGCTAATGATCTGGAAAGACCATGCCTTCCAGTATAAAATGAGAGACACGGAGTAAATTTGAAGCAGTCTGGTAAATAATGAAGAATTTTCTCTGGTTTAGATCCACTTTTGTTCCAAACACCTGGAAATTTCCATCCAAGATAAAGCGGAGCTCAATACACTGAAAGATCTCATCTTGTTGAGTGACATCTTCATTACTCACCACTTAGCCCACTCAGTCTCTCTTTTTAACCCTCCGAATATGCTTGCGGGTGTCTTTCACAGGTCTTTCTGCAGACCCGGCCCTCCTCGTCCTCAGCTGGTTTGAAATGTAGGGACCTGTTTCTGGAGCAAACACGGCAATCCGGGGCACGCAGCCATCTTCTCCAGGTTTTGCTACCTGGCTCCTTGCCCCATTTCCTGCAATGAAAACCACTCTTGATGAGCAGCCCACCCGAGAGCAGGGTTGTGCCTTCAAACTCATGTCCCCTCTCCACGTCACCTTCAGCGCCCTGACCCACTAGCATGGCTTAATCTGGCTCCACCAGACACCTCCCAGGTCTGTGGTTGCCTACACGCTCCCCTGGCGCCTACAGTGCTCCTTGAACCGCCTTCTCTTTACGCTACTTGGGCGATTCACGGCTCTTGCTCAAGACCTTTCCATCCATGAGGTCTTGAGCAACAGCTGCGAATCGCTGGAGTAGCAAAAGCCGTGTCCTCGGAGCACTGAGCTGAGCTCTCCTGGCCGTCAGGAGAGAGGGGGCACCGGAGGACAGAGACCTGGGGGAGTTCTTGTCTTCTATAAGCAGGTTAGAAGGACACAGGCTGTTGCTGGGGCCAATTTCATGACTTCTTGTCTTTCCTTGCAGATAGTGAGGGTGGTGAGACCCTGGCCCAGGTTGCCCAGAGAAGCTGTGGCTGCCCCATCCCTGGAAATGTTCAAGGCCAGGCTGGATGGGGCTTTGAGCAACCTGATGTGGTGGGAGGTGTCCCTGCCCATGGCAGGGGCGTTGGAATTAGATGATCTTTAAGATCCCTTCCAACTCTAACCATTCTATGATTCTATAAAGCTTAATGGTGCAAGGAAATCTGGCTGGTGATGGGAAGACCACCACCCTCGATGAGGAGCCACGGTGGGAAGGTGTCCTGGTGTCAGCTGGGAGAGAGTTAACATGTTTTTTTTCTAGTGGTTGCCGTGTTTCAGGTTTGGCATGAAAGGATCGTCAATAATGCGTATTGTTTTACTTGTTGCCAGCTGATGTTTAGATTTTTCAAGGACTTTTTTTCAGCTTCCCATGGAAGCTGATAAGGAGCCTAGATAGAATGATGGAATGACCAACAGAATATTCCCTACTGTAGACATCGTGCTCGGTATATGAATGGGGTTAGCTGGAAGGAGAGGGGTACTCTTGTTTTTATTTTTATTATTTACCATTATTATTGTTTATTATAATTATTACTACTAATATTATTATTATTATTTACCTTTATATTTTCCTTTATTTTTATCTTATTTTTCCTTTTCTGTTACTCTTCTATTAAACTGTCTTTATCTCAACCCACGAGGTTTTTTCCCTTTCCCCTCCTTTCTCCCCCTTCTCCCTGCCCTTCCAGGGGAAGAGGGAGAACCGCGTGAGCGGCTGCCTGGTCTTGGCTGCCCGTCTGGCCCTAAACCATGATGGAAGGGGAGACCTTCATCTGTCACCCTGCTCAGGAAGGGTGAGAGCAACCTTCTGCTGGGGATTGAGGATGGAGGGAATGGAAGAAGATCTAGAGATGGCAGGAGATGTGTTGTTTTCACCTGTGGTTTCTGCGGTAGATGCCAGAACCCCATCCTCTCTCCTGGCTGTGTCTGTCTGTAGCAGATGCCCCGGTTGGAACACCACCACTTCTCCTTGGGGCTGCAGCACCACAATGCTGGTGTCTGAGGCAGCAGCACCACACCAGGAAAAGGCAGCCTGATGAGAGGAGGTAAATACGATGGTGACATCCAAGAGGTCTGAAGATGTGGTGGGATCTGATCCTCCAGCAGAGAATTGTGCAATTCCCAGAGCTTTTGTAAAGCCTTAAATGGGTGGTGGGGGACAGAAACTGTAGGACCTTCTGTCATCACTCTCGGGAAGTCCTTCCCAGGAGCCCTAGAGTGCCCCTGAGATGGAGCAGGAAGAATCCATAGAGCAGAAATAATGGATGCAGTGATGGATGAGGGGACCAGGAGGAAAATTACCAGGGATGGGGTCTGGTGGGTCAACCGTGGAGGCCGTAGCTGCGAGGGGCAGCAGGAGGCAGGGTGGGGTAAAGCCTTCTGCAGAGACAATGTTTATCCGGTTTGGTTTGTGGCCGCTTGAAGCCTGCTGGAGAATTCTGCTCCCAAACAACCAAACAAACAGAGGAAAAAGAAATGCATGTGAATGGATCCAAATGTCTCCTTATGGCGGTTTTGTTGTTGTTGTTGTTGTTCTGCTTTTTTCTTTTTTTCTTAATGAAATGTGTTGATTTTGTGTTTGCAGCGCGTCAGGGCTAATTTTAGGAATGTGCAATTACTTTCTTTAAAAAAAAAAAAACCAACACCCAAGGGGCTGCAAAAACCCCTGCAGAAGATAATACGTGGTCTTCAGCCCCAGAGGCTGAACCTTTTACTTTCCTGCCAGAGAAGCAGCGATCCCCAGGGTGGAAGGGCAGGCTGTCTGCGAGGTCCTCCAACCAACCCCTGATCCTCCAGCAGGGCAGGAGACCAAAGAAAACTGCTGCCTCCCAGCATGGGAGGCAAACGCAGGGTGGCCGGGCTGGAGTGAGCAGCTCTGGGATCCCCAGGATCCAGCAGGACCTGCTGTCTGATACCTCCTCGTCCCTCCAAGCCTCCAAGGGACCTCCTGGCTGAGGGGGGAACAGTACGAGCCACAGATGACCCTGTCCCCTCCCTTTAAACCGCTCTTCCAGGCCACGCTGGAGTTGGCCGCGGTTGCTCCGTTCTCTGACTCAGCCGTTATATCTGGGGAATTTATGGCCTTTCCTTCCTGCCAGCCTTAGTAAATAACCCTGTCATCTGACTGGGTTTTGGGAGCCGACCAGGAGCAGGAGCCTCGCAGGCGGGCTGAGAAGAGGACCTGCATCCCGGCAGCAAGCAGCACTGCCGGGGCCGAGGGGGGTCCCTGCAGCATCACCGTTCCCAGTGGGACCCTCCCCTGCAGCATCGCTATCCTCAGCAAGACCCTTGCCTGTGGCATCGCTGTCACCAGTGGGACCCTCGCCTGCAGCATCACCATCCCTGGCAGGACCCTCACTCACAACATCACCATCTCCAGCAAGACCCTTGCCTGTGACATCGCTGTCACCAGTGGGACCCTCGCCCGCAGCATCACCATCCCCAGAAGGACAGTCACTCACAACATCACCATCTCCAGCAACACCCTTGCCTGTGGCACCACTTTCCCCCTGGGACCCTTGTTGCCCAGAACATTCCCATCCCCAGCAAGACCCTCACCCAAAGCACCACCATCCCTGGCAGGACACTCACTCACAACATCACCATCCCCAGCAGGACCCTCGCCTGCAGCATCTCCATCTCCAGCAAGACCCTTGTCTATGGCACCACTGTCCCCTGTGGGACCCTTGTTGCCCAGAACATTCCCATCCCCAGCAAGACCCTCACCCAAAGCACCACCATCCCTGGCAGTACACTCACTCACAACATCACCATCCCCAGCAGGACCCTCACCTGCAGCATTGCTGTCCCCAGTGGGACCCTCACCTGCAACAGAATCATCGCCAGCAAAGACCCTCACACGCAGCATCGCTGTCACCAGTGGGACCCTTGCCTGCAGCATCACCATCCCCAGCAAAGACCATTGCCTGCAGCATCACCGTCACCAGTGAGACCTTTACCCGTGGCATCACCATCCCCAGCAAGACCTGGAGCCAGGACCAGGGGTTCTAACCCAAACCCCACTCAGGAAAGCAAACACCAACCACAGCGGTTCTCCCACCCCTGAGGAGCCTGGCTGGAATTTGGCTTTTATTTTCCTTTTTGCTGGAAAATACATCCATGAAACTGGGAGGGGGGTGGATTGAGCCCACCAAACCCCCAAGATCTCCATCAGCGAGGTGCTTCAGCACTGCTGTCACCTCTTCCATTTGCTTATTTACCCAGTGGGAGATGGCCAGGTAGGGAGATGCTTCCACCCAGGGCACCCCACAGAACCGGGGGCTCCGGTGAGCTGAGCAGAGCGGGGAGACTTTGTCTCTGCCAGGGACACCTCGCTGCTCCTGGGCAGACTGGAGTCACCTATACAGGTTCCCTATAGCCAATTTAGGCATCCTGGCTTGCCCCCTGGAGGCAGCCCCACGCACCGTTGATGGAGGTAACAAAAACAAGGCTGGTAGTAACCAGCGTGAGGATGAGCTGGTGGAGAAGTTTAACCACATCTGGAGGGCTGCAGGGAGAAATCTGCCCTTTCGGGATGGTGAAGCAGCTCTTTCGGGTAGATAGGACCATTCTGGACTGGGGATGGGATGAGGCAGAACCTAAATCCAGTGTCTAAGGCATATTCTAGTCCTCCTGTGCTTGTCCATCCCTGGAGAACTTTCTCCCTTTAGGCATCGCTTGGGTACCACAAGGATAATGGGCTTTGTGAGGAGGTAGATTAGAGAGGAATTTGAGTTCCCCATGGTTAGGGAGGTCAAGCTGAGCCTCAGGGACTTGCTGTGGAAACGGCGACCTCTGTGCCAGGAATTACGTGCTGCATCCTCCTGGCATGGACACGGGGAAGTGCCTCTTCCTTCCTGGCTTTCCTCTTCCCTGTCATCACCCCTGCAGGTTTTGAGGACTGCTCCAAGACAGTGTCTCCACACCTCATGGCCTTTCTGGAGCTCAGATGCCAGCAGAATGCCAAGAGACAATGAGTGTCTCTCCTGTGCCCCCCTCCAGGAGCCTACCCTTACGGAGTGTCTTCCAAGCAGCCCCTCCTCACAAGAAGACTTTTCCCTGATGCCTCACCTCCTGTGCCATACGGTGGCCCTAAGCCCCATCCTCACGTTACCTGTCACTAAGGCTGCCTTTCTTCATTTAACAGCTCCATAACCCCCAAATCCCTTGCCTTGGTGCTGTGGGTCTGTGCAATGATCTGAGCTGGGGAACTGGTCCAGCACGAAATAACCTTGCAAAGAAAAACCCTCCTCAGGCCGTGCTTGGGTGGCACAGCTGATGAAGAAATGCTCCCAGAGCCATTAAGAGTGGGGCTGGTTTGGTGACCGGGTACATCCCTGGATCCACATGTTGCTCCTAGAAGGCTTCAGCACGTAGTAAATTAGAGAAGTACTGAGGAATAGCATTAAACCACATGAAAGCCCATCTCCAGGCCATGGAGTACCTACATGTTCTTGGAAAGTGGGCTGCAAAAGGCCTAAAGTGTCCTCTGTCTCATGGCTGAGCATTAATTTACCTTCTCATGAACGTCCAACTGCAGTTAGTGTGTAATTAGTTTCACGACCAGTGTGCACTTACCTTGTCTGGGCGTTCGGGGCATTTGGTGGTGGTTCATAAATCAAAAGCTCTCAACAAGTCTTCTGCTGCAGAACGTTTTCAGGGGCAAGCAATCCCCAAGCGGCCACGGAGCAGTGATTAATAAAAGCCATCTCTCCCTTTGGGCTGGTTTAGGGCACCGTGGATCACCGTCCTCGCTAGGTCGCCCAGAAATTTGTAGGTCAGCGCAACTTCTCGTCCCCACGAAGCGCAAGGCAGCAACTCCAAACCCTGAGAAACGCTGGTGTCAAAAATAAAGGAAGAAAAGAATAAATAAAAGGAGCTGCTTGGAAGCCTGGCAAAGACCTCACACGACGAAAAAAAATAAAAATAAAGAAAATCTTAAAGACAATCAGTAAATTGCCACTCCGGACAGAGATGCGGAGGCAGTCTCTAATCACCGTCCTGATGTAGGGCTGCCTTAGTCATGCTTTATTTGATTCCCTTTTCTGGGGGCGTGAATCATCACCTCCTCGTGGGGAAGAGCTCTCCAGCTCCCCGGCTCGGAGAGACACAAATTACGGGCGTGCACGTAACCAGGCGCAGGAGGAGGGCTGAGGTGCTTGAAGGAGATGCTCCCGGTCACGTGCCCAGCGATTTGGAAAGGCGATCAGCGCTGCGAAGTGATGAGACCAGGAACAAAATAATCGGGGGCAAAATGAGCCGGCTGAAAGGTAGCGGAGACACGGAGGAGGCTGCTGGTCTTCTCCAGGAGATAAAGTCATCTCCTGTTGACCTACAAGGGAGCAGTGAAGGTGTTTCTCCCTCTGACCGAGCACCCTCAGCTCTTATTTGATCAGGTGAGAGGCTCCTTGAGTCTTCACCCATGCTGAAACACCCAGTAGCACTGATTTTGGGTCACCTACATTGCTCCAACCTTTCAAACCCTTTAAACCACTTTCATACCTGACCCATACCCTCTCCTGCTCATCCCCTGAGGTTGTCCCTTCAGCCATAAGAGCCGAAACGTCCTTTCCTTGCCATGTGGCCATCCTTGCTCTCACTGGGAGGTCAGCGCGCGGAGCAAGGCAGGGGAAAAAAAAAAGCAGAGAAAGCAACTAATGAAGGATTTGGACCTTCTGGAGAGGGCTGTGAGGAGACCAGCCCTTGAGGCAGCTCTCACTGGGCTCCGCTGGCAGCTGGTGATGAGCACAAGGGGCTTCAAGAGCGGCTGCGGAGCGTCCTTGTCGCTTTGCAAAACACAAACTGCGGCGGCAACGGAGGCGGTGGGTGAAAAACTGGGGGCCGAGCGCCAGCCGAAAACCTGGAGGGGGGCTTCCTAAATGGTCCGGGCTGCCCCTTAGCAATTAACCCCCAGGGCAGGGGAAGGCTGAAAGCCATCCCTGCTCCCCTCGGATTTTATTAGCGTGCCTTAGCTGGGGAGACAGATGCCGCTGCAGGAGCAATGCAGGCGGTTCCTCTGCAATCCAGAGAGGAGCGAAGGCGAGCAGGCGCTTCCGCTGCCAGGGAACGAGCTTGAAAGGGATCCAGCGGATAAAGAGATATTCAAAGTTCAGCTAATGAGCGAGATGAGTCACTGGCTCAACCAGACAAAGGTTAGGCTGGAAAATAAAAACCCCGGCTGCAAGGAGCGGGGTTGGTGGGGATGCAGAAGGCAGAGGATGGGGGGTAACCGAAGGCAGCCGAGGAGGTAACCCCCCTCTGTTGGGGGCAGAGGGGCAAAGCGGTGGCTGCGGTTTAGATGTGACACCGGGTTTAGCCCAGATTTGTCGCAGGCTGGCTACCTGAGGGTTGCAACGGTGGCCATGTGGGTGTTTGGGCACATGGCAGCTGTACCTGTCTGCTCCCCATGTCATGCAGCCAACCTTCTGCAGAGCCCCTCTCTGGGGTAAAAAGCACATTTATCTGGTGGCCCAAGGAGACGCCACTTGCGAACGAAGCAAAATGGCCCTTCCTTCACCTCCTTTGCCAACTGGTGCTGCTGAGAAGGGACAGAGGGTGGCCAGACCCCAAAAAACGTAGTAATTAGTCACTAGGAAACGTCAGCAGACTTCCAAAACTTTGGCATTTCCACTGTGCTGGAGGAAGAGAAATACTGCAGTAAACGTGGGTCCTGCTCTAAAGCGTCCTGGAAATGAGGGCTGGAAAACCATCACCTTCCTGCTCATTGGGGATGCTGATGAGCATCTACCAAAAACTTGTGGTAGAGCATCCCCGTGCCAAGGATGGGCAAAAGAGAGGGAAAGATCTTCTTTCCCCTTGGTCTTTGTAGTCCAGAAGCAGAGGGAGCTGCAGGCTGGGAGCCTATAGATGGCACAGCATGGGCACATGTGGCACGGAGCAGGTGCAGTGATGTTAGTCAGGGATCTTGAGACTTCATTTGTGGATGTGCTTTGCTTTCCTTCACTACTGGGTTCAGCCCGGGCCTGCTGAGATGCCACCTGAATTGCTAAATTGAAAAAAAACAACCATCCCCCTCCTCCTGGAGAAGCTGAGAAAAAGAGAGACAGGGAGGGATGGAGCAGCTTTCAGAGAAAGCAGGGCAGGAGGTCAAATCAGAAAGTGGGGCACAGGTGGGGAAAGGAGAGAAGCAGCAGCAAAGGAGTTCAGAAATACAGATGCAGGAGCCGTTGCTGCCCAGATGACCAAGGTGGACATGGCCATCCCTCAGGCCCCATCCAACCTGGCCTTGAACCCCTCCAGGGATGGGGCAGCCACAGCTTCTCTGGGCAACCTGGGCCAGTGTCTCACCACCCACACAGTAAAGGATTTCTTCCTAATATCTCATCTAAATCTCCCCTCTTCCAGTTTAAAACCATTCCCCCTCATCCTATCACTCCACTCTCTGATCAAGAGTCCCTCCTCATCCCTCCTGTAGGCCCCCTTCAGGTACTGGAAGGCTACTGTAAGGTCTCCCCAGAGCCTTCTCTTCTCCAGGCTGAAGAATCCCAACTCTCTCAGCCTGTCCTCACAGCAGAGGTGCTCCAGCCCTCTGATCGTCTTCATGATCATCTTTGTTTCCACCTTGCAAGCTCTGGCTGAGTTCCTTGGGCTCTCTTTGCCTCAGTTTCCCATGTGCAGGACAGCTCTTGGTATTTTCCTACCTCTGCAGAGCAGCATGAGGATAATACATTAAAAGCTTGGACGTCGTTCAGGTCCTAGAGTACTGGGAGCCATAGAAGTGACTTAAATAGATGGTTTAAAGTCAATTAAAGCAAAATCTTTGCTCTGAATGTAGAGATAGCAAAGCTATAGCAGGTCACCCAGCCCTCATCCCGGCCGGCGTAGGGTTGTTCTGTGCTTTTACTGGTCTTCGGCCTTGTCAAAGTGTACATGCTGTGAGCAACTTGCAGTGCTTCCACCAGGAGAAAATTCAGCATTTAACCTAAACACTTGCTCCCTCCATTTCACCCCTTTATTCCCATTTATCCCCTTGGCAATCCATCCTAAAGCTTGTTTCCAAGCTAGTAACAGGCGAGGTAGAGCAGCAATGAGATAGCGTCACATTAAAGGGATGACTGTGCTGACATCTCTGTTTGGCCTGGGAGCATCACCTGGGTGAATTAAGTGCTCCCAGATGCCTCAGCTAATGCAGAACGGGTTCCCTGCATGAGGTCTCCTCCTTCTTCACGCCTCTCTGCTCGGCCAGGCCCAAGGGCGTGTAGGGTTTCCATCCATTGTTGGGTGAGGCCAGTCGCCTCCGTTTTATGCTTGAAGGTGGAAAAAGTGTGATAAAGGCATGCAAAGGGTAAACGTTTGTGGAAATGCTCACTGCCTGGAAGTCCACACAGTGAAAACACGGCACTGATTTCTCAAAGTCCAGCCCTCACCTCGGTGGCCAGGTCCCTTGCACATAAATTGCTCTTAAATTCAACCTGTTTATTCTCATTTGCCTTCGAGTCTCATTTATACTCCGGTTGTAGAGACACAAACCCGTTTGTATTTCTTGTCTTTACAAGTGGCACTTTATTCAAAGCTTTCATAAGGTGTTTTTTGTTCATGGTGTCCCTGGGGAGCTTCTGGCTTCAGCAGCTGAGACGATGTTCTTCCAGCACCACGAGCTGCCGAGGACTTTCGCTGCATTGCTTTTATGTAGAAAATCCTTCGCTTTCATTTTAATGACGTGCATTTTGGGCCAACAGATGAAAGCAAATCGGGTATTTTGGTAGCTTTTCACTCTTGCAAAATTAATAAGCTCCTCAGCACCACCCTGGGAAAGCATTAGCTGAAGACACACAAGAATATAAGCAAAACTTTTCGTTGCAAGGAAACTTT
>JAHREE010122632.1:0-11130 GCA_033628505.1 Tringa tobata | reverse complement strand
GAGGGATGTCCAAGATAATCAGATGCTCAGAGGGCTGGAGCACCTCTCCTATGAAGACAGGCTGAGAGAGCTGGGGTTGTTCAGCCTGGAGAAGAGAAGGCTCCGGGGAGACCTTAGAGCAGCCTTCCAATATCTGAAGGGAGCTACAGGAGAGCTGGGGAGGGACTCTTTGTCAGGGAGTGCAGTGACAGGACAAGGGGTAACGGTTGGAAATTGGAAGAGGGGAGATTTAGATTAGATACCAGAAAGAAATTCTTTGCTGTGAGGGTGGTGAGACACTGGAACAGGTTGCCCAGAGAAGCTGTGGCTGCCCCACCCCTGGAGGGGTTCAAGGCCAGGCTGGATGGGGCTTGGAGCAACCTGGTCTGGTGGGAGGTGGCCCTGCCCATGGCAGGGGGTTGGAACTTGATGATCTTTAAGGTCCCTTCCAGCTCTGACCATTCTATGATTCTAACCCTCCTTTGATGAGTGGACTGTCGTAGAGGCAGAAATGACTTACATCAGATGGACAGCACTGCCTGTGGTTTCGCTGTTGAATCCCTTGGCCCTGCAATTTTGACTGTTCATTTGACTATTTGCTGGGCACTCACATACTCAGTAAGAAAACACCGTGGTTCAGAAGCTGCTTGTTTGACTGAACCACCTTGTAAGCAAGAGGCAGCTGCTGGGTCCGCGACTGCGAATTCTCCTGATGGAGAATCTCCTTGCTTCAGTGAAAAGCATAAAATATGGGGATTTTTTTTTATTTGAAGCGTATCACCATCCCATCCTTCCACTCCCTGCAATCTTCTAGCTGAGATAACAGAAGTCTCTGGAGCATATTGTGTTCAGGGTGACCTTCAGTAAACTCGTGTTATGACCTTAGTACCGTGCTCGAAACAGACCTCTCCTCCCCTGCCAATATAACCGGGAGCCTGTTACGCAGAGCAGAAGGTCTTGCTTCTTGGTGGACCTGGCAGTTGGCTTCGAACCTCCTGTTCAGCTTGAATTTCAGTCTGGCTCAGAGTGGGGTTTTTTGCCTGGTTTCTCAAGGGGTTCAGTTTCTTATTTGGTCTGGGAGGCGTTTTTAAACAGCGTACGTTCGCAAAGGCTGGCTTCCTTATAGGTGATCCTTATCCTGCTGCCTCATCACTGCAGGCCTAGCAAGTATTTTTTCTTGGTAATTGCAGGAGAAAAATGTATGTTATCCAGGAGAGGACACTGGCGGGACTCGTGACATGATTTGTAAGGTTAGGGTGAAGCACTTGATGATCTCTTGGTTATTTAACTTGAAGAAGGTGTTGAGCCTGTCCTCCCACCGCTGCACGTGACGTAAATGAAATACTGGGGGGGAAAAAGCAGCTATAGATCCATTCTTCTGCAGATGGCTAATGTACATAAAAAGAATTTTGTATCATGTATTTGCATAAATAAAAGAAAGACAGCATTACTGGTAGGTAGTACCTGGCTGGCATTTACATCTGTCAAGCCTAAATGAGAGCAGGGTGTTTATGAAGTGGAATGATTTAACATGCCAGTCTTCTCTCAGCTGTCATCTATTTCAGGAATTTCAAATCTTTCTAAATTAAGCTTATTTCTCCTTCTTGCCTGGCTCCAGAGTGGGGAAAAACTTTACTGGAATAAACAAATAATTCATTTTAGTTAAATCGCCCTAGTGGTGGGGGGTAAAAGGCAAAGGCAGAACAGAGTAACTGCTTTTACTCAATAAACTGTTGACATGGATGAATGACAGAGGAAATAAAAGGGGGGCAGAACGTGTGATTATCTGGCATCCCAAACGTGCAGCGTACACAAAACTTTTGTGGTGAGGGATGGCCAGGGATGGGTGGGGAGGAATTGCTCAGCTGCTGGGAAGCCTCATTGCCCAGCTGATGGAGCGAGTCTTCTGCCTTTATTCGACAGCCTTCCTGGGAGCCAGGGAACCGGGTCCTGGTGGCAGGCTTGGCCAGGGAGGCTGGCAGGTTCCCCCTCTCCTCATCCTGAAAGAGACTTTCTTCTAACAGCCCATCCTGCTTGGTGGGAGCCAGGGTGGGTGCTGCCCTTACACAGGGTTGGTTTATGCTTAGTGTGTGCTCCTCAGGAGGGGATTGCAGCTCCCAGCCGGCGGAAGAATTGTCTCATGGCTGTTCCAGGTTTTTCCCTCTTATCTGCTCTCCACTTCTTTTCTCCTTGTCTCCCTTCCCTTCACCACCTTGTACTGGACCAGGTCTTCCCCCGCGTCACACCTGACTGGTGTGGGCACAGGCTCTTTCTCCAGGGAAGCTGGATGCACCCGGTAAGAGACACCCTGCTAAAAGCTGTGGGCAGTGAAAACGAAGCAGCAATTAGTGTGACCTGAGCTCTGCGGGGGGTGCGGTGCCAGGGAACCAGATAGTGTGCCATCCCCTCGGGGGGATCAAACCAGAGAGCGTGCCATTCCCCTCCGGGGGATCAAACCAGGTAGTGTGCCATTCCCCTCTGGAGGATCAAACCAGATAGTGTGCCATTCCCCTCTGGAGGATCAAACCAGATAGCGTGCCATCCCCTCCGGGGGATCAAACCAGATAGTGTGCCATCCCCTCCGGGGGATCAAACCAGATAGCGTGCCATCCCCTCCGGGGGATCGACCACAGTCGCTTGACGCGGGTGAAACGGGGATGCGAGTAAGCTGTGGGTGATTAATTGTACTTCCTCTGGGGCCTGGGCTTTTCTTGGAGGCCTTTCTCAACGCTAGACTTCTCCAAGGAGCTCTTGATAGCTTCCTGCCAGCTCACCTGTCTGGCTTCTTATCAGCCCACAGAGCCGTGAGTCCCAGACGGGTGGTTAAGCACCCCGGGCACCCAAAAAAGGCCGGTTTCGCCAAAGGTGACGCGCTTTTTCAGAGGCACAGGCCTTTGAAGCAGGAGCAACAATGGATTTTTAAACTTATTTCAAGGAGTAGGTGAGAGAGAAACCGTGCCAGTTTTAATCTGAAGCAGCTACGGTTTCATTGCTGCATGCCAGACTGGCAGCTGGAGAACGCTGGGGAGCATGTTGTGCTTTGATGTTTCCAAAAGGCGGACCCGGGGGGATTTCAGTGTAACCTAAAATGTTTGATGTGCTGGCCTCTTGCCACAGTTTGGGGTGAAAGAATGTTTCTGAAAACCTTTGCAGTTCTGTACGGGGCTGGAGCGCGTTTTTCCCAGGCAGGACTGAGACGGATGGACTGTGGGATTGTCTTACTTGCACCTCTAATTCATAACCCAAGGGCAACAGCAGAACGCCAAGGACCAGATTTTCAGGACTTAACTCTAACTGAAGATCTAATTCTTCTTAGCTTGGAGAAAAGGAATATCTAGTAGTTAACAGAGAAAGCTTGTGTCCTCCCCCATGCATGTGAAGGTGGTGCATTTGCTGGTCCTGCAGCATCTTAGACCATCTTGATAGTTGGTCTAGATGATCCCTTCCAACCTAGACAGTTCTATGATCTTCTGGACTCGCCTGCTCTCTCCTTTGCCCACCCAGCTTCAGGTGAACCTACTTTGGCAGGCGGGGTTGGACTAGATGGTCTCCAGAGGTCCCTTCCAACCCCTACCATTCTGTGATTTCTGATCTCTAGATTTGTATAACGTTGAAGAGTGATATAGATTTAGTTTGGGTACATACATCTCTGCTTCTATATGTGCAAAAAGCCCTGTGGAAAGAAATGTTGTTTGGGGTTTTTGGTTTTGTTGTTTTTGGTTTTTTTTTTTACATAAGGTAAAATGATAGTAATGTGTCTCTTCAGTTGCAGTGGCTGTAAAAGGTAAAATAGAGATTGTAAGCCATTACATTAATTGTATTTAGCATGTTTCTAATTCTGGCCTGAAAGTCACAGCTGAGGGAAGAATAACTGTACTGTGTTGTTGTTCTTTAGTGAAGATTCAAATATAAATTACTTATCCATTAGAAAAATGTGAGTTCTGGAACTCATAAGATATTAGCAGAGAGCGACGACTTCGTCGTCCATGGCGTTAGAGCGGTTTTAATTGGCAAGGCTCAGCAGGACCTTGTCCATGTACTTTAAAGAAGCTCTACAAACGGAGGGCTTTTCCCTCTCTCTCTTCACAGCCCCTTACTATACTTTTCCTTCTCACCTTCCCTCTAGGTCTATGCCTGTATTTGGCTTGCTGAACTCTCACACAAGCCCCTGAGAAGCTTTTGCTCACGAAACGGGCTGAAGAGTCAGCCTCACAGTAGACAATCAGACCCTTCTGCCAACATCCTAATTAATCCTGTTATTAGGTTTTGCCGCTAGTTGCTGTAGGTGAGTTCTGACCCTAATAAAAGCCACCCCCTTTGGCGGGGTGCCTCCATCGTGCCGCGATCCGGGCAGATGCTCTGGATGGAGTTGAGGTGTGCAGGAATTTGCCTTGGAATTTGCCTTCACCGGCCACCACCGTGGATGGCAGCCTGCAAGGAGCGACCAAGTGTCTCCAAGCCTCCTTCCTGGACGTCGGGGCAATTTGAGTCATGACCCCGCCGTGTTTGCTCGGTGGGGCATCCCCACTCTTCAGGTGCAGGACCCGCCGCTGCAGCCCCCTGTCTATGAAAGGCTTTGTATGAAAAGCCTTGATCACCTCCCCTCAAGGCTTCACACCAATGGTGCTTTGGAAAAGATTGTCTCGGTGATAAAATGAGTGACCTTCACATCCAGGAGTTTCAGAAGTGCTAGCTATGCCCTCCCATTAGATTATTATTACTGCTTATAATGCGGTGCTATAAATTGTATTAAGACTCGGCGTAGCACTGAGATGGAGCTATCTGTTCTCCCCAGCCTCCATCTCACTGGGAACGTGTTTCTCTTTGTGCTCGCTGAACAACGGGTCACACCTTCACAGAATCAATCTTCATGGTTGGAAGGGACCTTTGAGATCATCGAGTCCAACCACAAAACAAACAAACAAAAAAACCAACAAACCCACAGCCACAAAAAAAAACCCCTGACCCACAAACAGACACAAACCAACAATCTCAGGCATTAGAGCATGCCCTGAAGTGCCATGTCTACAGGTTTCATAAATACCTCCAGGGATGGTGACTCCACCACCTCCTTGGGCAAAACTTCCTGCGCTTCGCCCTGAATTTTGCTCATCGGCTTTTTTTAAGCTGGGCAGGGTGCTTCATCCTCCAAAGCACCTTCAATTTTCACGATAAAAGCCTCACGTCCGTGGTGTCAGGTGCTTCTGGCCCGTCGGCCAGATGTAGAGAGTCTTCCCCGATGCTGGGGGAAAAAACAGGAGAGATCATTCTCCAAACAGGGGAGAGGACAGACTCGAAATAAGTGAGTGTAACAGTGCTTTGGTGTTTCCAAGGGCCCTTGGTGCCAAACAGGAGCCTCTTGTTTTCCACTGGGCTTGAATGGGCTGGTCCTTACATCTCTCCTCTCTGGCTGAGGTCTTCAAGCTGCTTCCTGCTGAACCAGGCAGCCTCCTCTCGCTGTGCCCGTGCGTACGGCGCAGCAGGGAGGGAGGGACAGTGCTGGCTTCAAGAGAGGCTCCAAAACTTTAAATTCCAAGCCTCTGGACTAAAGCAGGGTTTGTGTGCTGGGCAGGTTTGAACAGCCCATTTGCTGCTGACGTTCTGGGTCCCTTTTGAAAGAGCCGCCCAAACTTCTGTTCTGGCCGATCATTCAGGGGTTTTGGGGGGGTTTTGGGGTTTTTTTTTTTTGTTTGGTTGGTTGTTTTTTTTTCCCCTTCCCTGGTTGTTCTGCCCCCAATTTGGTCGCCTGCCAGAGCCTGCTTCTGCAGCCCTTCCTCGGACGGGCACGTCTGGTTTGGTGGGTGCTGCGGCAACCAACGCTGGCTGCCGGCAACGGCTGCATTCGGGTTGCTCGTCTGAGATACCTGTGCACGAAGCCCTTGGTGCTTTTCTGGGTGTACATATCAGGCTCTGCTTTGCTGGGTGGCTTTGGGAGCAGTCACAAGCTGCACATCTTCAGCGGGCTCCGAGGGTGCTCAGTATCTCCCCAGAAGCTCTCGACGTCATGCGGTGTTGGGCAAGCTCGGTACTCCTCTTCTGCCACCAGGGCTGGATTAAAATCAGTAAGGCTTCCCTCTTGCTTTCAGGAGTAACACCCCAACTGGCTGTAGCTGGAATAAAACCCTACGCTGGCAGTTGATAGCCTAGGATTCTCCAGCCTCTGGAGAAGAGGAGGTTGAGGGGAGACCTTATTGCTCTCTCCAACTCCCTCAAAGGAGGTTGTATAGAGGTGGGGGTCGGTCTCTTCTCCCAAGTCACAGGTGACAGGACTAGAGGAAATGGCCTCAAGTTGCGCCAGGGGAGGTTCAGGCTGGATATTAGGAAAAACTTTTTCACCTAAAGGGTTATCAGACATTGGAATGGGCTGCCCAGGGAGGTGGTTGAGGCACCATCCCTGGAGGTGTTCAAAAGACGGGTTGATGTGGTGCTGGGAGGTATGGTTTAGTGATGGTGTTGCTTTTTGTTTGTTGTGGGTGTTTACTTTTTGTCAGAATTAGGTTGACGGTTGGACAAGATGATCTTTAAGGTCCCTTCCAACCTAGAAGATTCTGTGATTCTGTGATTTGCCTTGGACGTGGTGTTTCCAGCAGAGGATTAAACCTATGGTCCTTGTTCCATGCCAGTTGAACCCTCAGGTGTGATGCAAAATAACAGATGCCTACAAGGCATCTTCTTAGCTCCCCAGAAATGTGCTCCTTTAGAAACAAGGAAGGTACCTATGGGCATTAACAGAATTGATACGCAGTGGGGAAGAAATCCTCCCAGAAATGGCTTTTCAGCCCAAGGGTGTGACTCTTCCACTCCTGCTCACCGGATTAACACTGGGTTGGTGGGGATGCTACAGACTGGGGGAGAGGAACCCGCTGTGGGATTGCTCGTGAGATAAGGCTGGCAGATAAGGTCCAGCTTCTGTATCCCACCTCTCTCCTGGTCTTTGTAAGCTCACCTTTCTGGATGCATTTACAACTGAGCTTTATGGGTTTTCAGAATGATTTCTGGAGCTCTTTCTGATCAATACGCAGTAGGGGTCCCTCTCTGGAGGGCATGTTCTGACATGATATTACTCCGTTCTCTTCTCAGTTTATAGCTCTCCTTAATATTTAAATGGCTTTCTTGCTGCAGCGCTTGTGCCCCGTTTACCCAAATAATCTATAAGTCAATGACTTCTAAATCCACTTCACAAGTTGTTATATTCATTATAAATGAGTTGTAGTGCAACCTGCATCACAAGTAGGTACTCTCATCTGGAGGTCTGTGCTGAGACCCAGCCTGAGCAGTGAATATATTAAACCCATAACCCCCCCCCAGGACACACCGTACCATACAAAATGAGCTCTAACTACATGCTTTATTCCTCCTTATCACTTCTATTCACCAGCCATTCCATGAAAATGCACTACGTACCCCCACCAGGCAGCTCTTCCCGCGGCCACAGCACCTCGTGCAGCTCCTACCGAGGTTCTGCGAGTGGCTGGCACTTGCAGAAGGGCTTTTTGGAGGTGGCTGGGACAAACAGCCCTGTGAGTGTCATTAGCTATGTGAGTCTTAACTGCTGATGAGGGAGGGACCCCATCCAGCAGTGTCCTGGGCCCTGCAGGACAAGGGGAGCCAACATCTCGTGCTGGGTTTCAAGCCTGTTACCGGTCCCATCGGTACCCCGAAAAAGCTGGCTGCTTTTTCAAAGTTGAAGATGCAGCTTGGTGTTGAACGGCCAAGGGTTCAGACGTACGTCTGTGTCTTCGGGGGCTTTATCACTGTCACAGTCAGCTTCATCTGCCCAAGGGCTTTGTCTGGTAGGATCTTAGCTACTTTTTAATCTCAGATCCCAAACGATTGCTGTGCTAAAGCCAGCTTCATGACTGCTTCACTCCCAAAACAGTGCATCTGAGAATTGTACATAGATTTAACTTCCTTTTTAACTCTTTTTTTTTTTTTCTCTTTAATCTTATCACCATGCAGCTTTAAAAGGGATTTGGAAAAAGGAAATCTGGAGTTTGGAAGAGACTCCCTACCCAATTCTGCCAGTGAATGCAGGAGAAATATTAGAACTTGGCAATATTCCTTTGCTTGTAAAATTTGATAGATTTAGATTTGACTGGTTTGCCTTGGGTTGAGTAGGAATGTTATTAGTGCATGAAATTCAATGAGCTCTAATGCTATTTAAAAAGCCCTAATGAGAAGGGTGCTTTTGTGTCAAATTCTATTGTTTTTTTTTTTCTTCCTTTTCTGCTTTCCGTATTTGAAGAGCTCTAAAAATATTTTTAACAGCTACGGAGGGAAATAGACTTTTGTCTGAAGGACCTGGTGGAGGAGGGGAGTCTAGGGGGAAGGAGAGTGAATTGATTTGGTTGGTAGCTTTTACTGTATGTATGTGTTCTCCTATGAACCATTAAATTGGGGAGTTCACTGGGGTTACAGCTGGTGCTAATTGTGATCTGAGTTTACTGACTGGCCTCCTTGTCTTTCCAATCAAGAGCCATTGTCTTTCCTGTCCATTGAGATTTTTGTGTGACTTACGGGAAAGTATCAGCTTAAAGGAGTGATCAGTTTTTGCAGTGAATTTTTTTTTATTATTATTATTAAAATGATCTTTTGATTAAGTGTGATATTCCTGTCCATAAGACCTGGCAAAGGAATTGTGCTCTGTGATTTGCTTTTGGTGAGATCCACACTTTCTACAAAACTTAGTGTGAGGAAAACTTTTGTTTATTTAAAAAAATCCAGAGGTGAAAAAAAAAAAAAGTAAATCAATATTTTTTTGATCTGAGTAAAAATATTTAGTTTGTTGAACCAAACTGAAGCATCTTGTTTCGAATCAGCTTGTTGTTAAATTGGGTCTGTCCATGCCTTAAAAGCCCTGCCCGCTGCAGAGACCTGGCTCCTTGACTGCTTTTTCTGCTTAGATTGGACTTTGTGCTGCATCATGGAAGTTGTTCCTATACAGGCATCGTAGGAGACATGTTCTGGGTATGAAGCCCAACCCACAAAAAGGATAAGAGCAATGTGCTTGTAAACAGCCACTTGGAGTAGGCACCAAAGTCCACGAGCTGATGCTGTTACTGCCAAAGAGCCTTGAAGCAAGCTGTTTCCCACATCGTGTTAAACTAAGGCATTTCATGGTTTAAATAATCTTTGAACTTAAATTCGGAAAAGGACTTTGATATTTTAGCTTTTTCTCCAGCTTGGAGAGAAAAATAAAGAAAAAAAAATGATCAGAATTTACTGTGGAAAATTAAAGCTGATATTTTTGTTTTGTTCTAATGCTACACATACAAGCAAAATTGATCAAAACCTCCTGCTTCAGATTAATATCTTACATCATTTTATGCCATTTTTCTTTTAAGTATTTTAAAACGTTTTAGCTTCAAAAGCTTGACAGATCCCTGCACAGAAAGCAAGCCCTAGGACAAGGAACCCCAAATACACTGTTTCCCTTCTTTCTCACTAACCTCAAAGTCCGTGTTTTCTGCCAGCAGACAGAACAACCTTTTTCTAACTGCAATAAATCCGATGACAATTTACCTTCTGAAGTCTTATGTAATGCACTGTTTATCTCCCGGGGTAGAACTTCTCTTTGACTTCTGATTTAGCTGGAAGCCTAAATTGCCCCTAAATTGCAAGTGCTCCCACCCCCGTGGTGTTTGCGTGTCTCACTTCTGCTGCGCTGCATGGGTGGGAGGTAGCACTGGTTTTCAAAAACTGGGATTTAAGGTGGATTTTGCTTGCCAGGTCCGGTGTGCAGAGTTAGCTGTACCACCCAGAAGCCTGGTAGTGGTGGAATAATTCTAGTTTTCACCCTCCAAGAGGCTGTGTCCCAGGGTAAGGAGCCCTGTGTGCCGCTCCTGTGTGCGTCCGAAAACTTGCCTGCGCCTTGTGGCTCTGCAGCTGTTTGCTCGGCTACGTCTTTCCTAGAGCAAAGCAAAAAATGGGTCTGAGTCATCAGGACTGACTTGTGCAGAACCCACTCAGGTCCATGCTGGGGCTGGTCTGGCAACGTGCTGTCGATGGTCCTCTCCTCTTGTCTCGGGCAGAGGCGAAGGAAGCTCAGCATCCTGCGGGATGCAGCCGTTATAAGATCTCCTGTGACGCCGATCAAGGCATCGTGCGAAGTCTAAGAGATCAGCAAATAATTATTACTAATTATGTTCCAATAGTGGCTTGAAATCTGTCGTTTCTTTTCTGCTTTCAGCTTTCTGCTCTTGTTGCCCCAAGCAGAGGTCCTAAAACACCTTGCAAAAGGCGGCTCTTGCACTGCAGGGTCTCCTCCCCTTTGAAAAGGATAAAGCCCCATAAATCATGCACAGCAGCCTGGGCTCTGCAATCATGTAGTCCAGGCTACAGACCTAAGAGACAAAAAATAATCAGCTCAGTCTGTGGATGCCTCATTCCCAGAATTAATTGTTCAGACTTTCATCATTATCTCCTGGCTCTTTAGCAGATATTTTTTTCCCAAGTTCATTTATGAGAAAGCTAAAAAAGAAGCTTTCCTTGCAGTATCAAAAATCCCTCTGTATACATTAAAAGAAAACACCTCTCTATATCGTTCAAGGATCTATTATTGTTCTATTAACTGTGTGACGTCTGCATATTGGCACATGATTTCGTGCCCTGGTGGCTCTCGAGGGACTGTACCACTGTTACATTGCTGGCACAGCCGTTTTTCTGGGGTAACTGGTGCACAAGGGCAGTGCTATATTAAGTGCAACATATGCTAGAAATCAGAAATGGAAATGCCTCATCATTGCAGTAAGAACACTAAGCCAAGGCTTAGTTAGCAGCTGGGACACAATATAAAAATAGTAAACCTGGGTGAGAAGGGCTCAGAGGAGAAAAATGCAATAAAAGAAGCAGGAACTTCTAATTTTCGTTTTCAAAACTGACTGGGGAAAACATTCTTGCACAGATTTTTCATCAACATTGAAACAATGGGCCCTCAAAACGAGTCTGTTGAAATCGTCAGTGAAAAATCTCAAGGGTTTTGGCTGAGTACTCATGTTCTCTTTTGAAGTAGTTGTTCTTTTTCAGTTAAAAATTGAAAATTTCAAGGAAAGAAGATGCTTCTTTCTTAAAATCTGCCTTTCATCAAAACCTCAAGTACAAGCCGAAAAGGGAAAACTTCTGAGAAAAAACTTCTACACATTTTTTTTTTTT
>JAHREE010122624.1:0-13002 GCA_033628505.1 Tringa tobata | reverse complement strand
TTTTCTCCACAAGCCCATCTCTTCTGCAGGTTTTGAGGCATTTTCCCTAGAGCCAAAGTTTTTCCCTCCGAGCACATTAAGCTCCTCAGGTTTGGGATGCCTTCTCCTCTCCTCGTCTGCGGGAGCAGAGAGCCAGGGCAGCCGGGAGTCAGGCTGGTGGCATTTTAGAAAAATCGATGGCTCCTGTCAAAAGAATTGCCTTGGGCTGACAGCAGGGATATCAGCGAGCGCTGCTCCCGGCTTCACAAACTCTAAAGTGCTCCTTCTCCGGGATTCCAAGGCAGAATTCTCCGTTTTATCATACAATATTTCTAATAATTCTTCTTTTCCTTTACGGATCTGTGGCACACCACTTTATTAGACAAACATCATTTATTATGATATCACATGTGATGAAGCTGTATTATCCTTCACAGAAATGCAGGGTGTTTTTTTTTTACTCTGTTTTTGCTCTCTGCCTAATGTGAAACTGAAACAACAGGGTGGTACTAAATAATAGATACCTCGTATTTAAGCCGCATGAATAATTTATTTTTATGTCTTGTAAAAGGCAGCCTCCTCCCTGTCTCCACAATGCTTGTCCAGGTTGAAGAAACAGTTTGTTCAACCTCAAATTGAATGATTTGAATGATTTTTTAAAATTTTTTTTTAAATTTTGAAGTGGTATTTTTCAAATAAATTTAGATAACTTAGGAACAAAAAAAAAATCAGACTGCCTTATTTGAAAATGATGAAATAAATGCTCTGGCTTTTATAGTGCTGCTGCTCATATTTTAATGTACGATTTGATATGAATTCAGGAATACTTTTAAAACTCAAATAGTTCTGAAATAGACATTTTTACTGACTTGTGGAGAAAGCACAAATCACTGCTCTCACTTCCAACACTACGGCAGGTCCCTTTGTGAGCCCCAGCATTCCTGATACAACACCCCTGGAAAAACTGGCGTTTGATTATATAGTACAACTTAAATTTGTTCCAAAAGGTGCCAAAAACTGTGTGCCCCACCACAGAGGGCTCCCGGTAAAGGGCTTCCATGGCCCAGGTGAAAAGATCGCCCTGTGCAATAAAAGGACCTAATAATTGATTTTTTTAACCTAATAATCTGGATCCCTTTTTAGCACTAACTACCAGGGAATGTTATACAGTCCATGACAAAATACGCTACCAGCACAGAGATGGTGTCTTCCTTTATGAAAGATGTATTTTGGTGTTCATCGAAGAGGTCTAAAGCAGCAGGGAGGTTGCAGAGGGAGAATGCTCCTCGCAACAATCCCAGCTGGGACACCGGCCAGAAAAGCTTTTTCTTCTCCAGCGATCGCTTCCTTAAGCAAAAAGTAAACAAAGTCATTTTTTTCAAAATGTAATACAAAATGCATTTTCTTTTCCTACCTTTTCCTACTTTTCTTCCAGCTCTTTCTTTCTGGATGAAGCAATGTGAGAAATACCAGCTGAATTTGCAATTTAGCCTCTCTGAATTTCCATTTTTGGTCGATAGGGTGCCCAAGCGAAACAAACCCAAAAAAACATGCGGCTTTGGGTTACCTGTCATCTCTTCCCTATGTTCATTTTAATTTTCTTTCATACCCCAACGTGCACGACTATTTAGCCAGACCTTCCTGCTAATTCTGATGGAGGAGGAGCTGGCAGAGCTGCCTCTACAAGGTGCTTTGGGCCAGGCTTTCTCCTCTGCTTTCTGAAACACCCCTGGCAGAGACTTTCGACTGAGTATTAAGATCAATTCCATAAAATCTGCCCCAACACTGCACAGAAAATGGAGAACACCAGCTGAGGATGCGGGACTCAACTGGACACTTCATGATAAAACTTCTAGTGACCTGAACATAACACTCTTTTTTTTTCTTTTTTTTTTTTTTTCCGTGGGAATTCTGCTGCCTTCAGCTCTGCCACGTAACTGCTCCTGGTGGCCTAAGACCCCGCTTCCGGGAAAAGCCTTCCTTGCAGCCCTGTCTCTATCCTGTCTAAGTGCCTTTCTGGGCAAAATCCTGGGAATTTTTCATAGTGAGAATCCTAGAGTGGGAAAGACGCTAATTTTCTTAAGTCTATTAATAAATACATATGTATATGTGTTGAAACCATTTAGGTAGCGCGTGGGTTTCCAAGAGCACTAAGTGCTTCTAAAAACTGACACTTCTCTGTCAGTTTTTGTCTCACGAAAGCCCTTCAAAGCCCTTTAGTGAGTAATTAAAATATGTTTTAATAATCACTAACTGCTTTAGAGGAGGAGTTTGATGGCGCTGACAGGAAACGCAGCCCTCCCCCATGGCAGACGTTCACCCCTCTCACGTCATCAGAACCTTGCCCAGCCTCTGCCGTAGGGTTGAGCAGAGGGAGTCCACGATTTCAGATCACAAAATCAATAGAGCTGCCTGCATAACAGAAAGAGAGAGAAAAGAAGGAGGAATTAGGATTAAAAACGCACCTGCTGTGGCTGAACTAATATTGAGAAAAGCAGAACGTATCCTTTACTCCTTTCCCGATGTGAATATTTCAGCCATGGTTTGGAAGAAAGACATTGGCTTGTCTTTCTTCTGTTTCTCACGGCAGAAACCCAGCGATGCTGAGCAATGCCAGCAGGATTTGGCACTTTGCTGGAAAGAAAAGACAAAATAGTGAGAGAGGAAAAATGCGAATGTGGTGGTTCCCAGATAGGTGCAGTGGTGTTTATGGTGGAAATGATTTCTGCTCATGGTGGGCCCCAAGCTTTGCTCATGTACGCAACTTGGATGTGCACGAGCTGCAATTGGAGAAGGAAGGATATTTTAATGCCATATTTCATATCTACATGCTTCTTGTTCTGTACAGATGCACCTTTGCCTGCCCACCAAATGGAGTCCTTCGAAGTGCCTGTCTTCTAGGCAGATGGAACTGCCAGAATGTCACAACTGCTAAAATTGCTGGAATATTAAATTCAGATAATGCTGCCGGTTCTCAGAGATGATATTGAAGCAGAGGAAAACAGCAGGCAGATGCTAGTGCCCTGCTTTTCTCGAGAACATCAAGCTTTTACTGTAAGGATGCCATCTCATTTGCTTGTTTACCTATGAAGGTCTAATCAATATTAGATTTGAAAAGCAGCGTGGATATTAATAGGGAGCAGAATCCCATCCAGGCAGCACCTGGCTCATGAAGCTCTTTGCTGTGGGAAGACCTAATTTTGCCTCCCTAAACCTAATTGCCAGAGGTTCCCTTGTTCACAGCTGGGCTCATCAGCCAAAGCCAAAGTGATGTGACAAGGGCTGTAGCCGGGGTGCCCCCCAGGGTCCCAGCCTCTCTTCTAGACCATCCCAGCCTGCAAGCTGGGGCTGCCCCATCCCTGGAGGGGTTCAAGGGCAGGCTGGATGGGGCTTTGAGTAACCTGGTGTGGTGGGAGCTGTCCCTGCCCAGGGCAGGGGGTGGCACTGGGGGGGCTTTAAGGTTCCTTCCAACCCAAACCGGTCTATGATTCTGTGATTGCAACCACCCAAGCAGTTGCGCAGGTTCACACAGCAGCAGAGAGCTGTGCAAATGCCCAAAGTGAGTCCTAAGAGTACCCTTAAAAGAAGAGCCCCATGAGTAAGCCAAGACCCAGGCCCAGAGAGCCTGGCCAAGCAGACTGGAGAGATGATGCACCACTAAGCAGCAGGAGAAAACAAATACCCTTCAGCCTCGTGGACTGGGGACATCCTCCCTGCATCTCACGAGGGAGAAGAGCTGCTGTTTCTCCTGATTTTGCTCTCATAACAAACTGGAGGAGTACTTCAGTTATTCCTCCTGATCCATCTTTTGACCAAAATTGGCACTGCTGTTGAAGTGGCACTATTTCATTCTAACATACACAAGCCAGGAACATAGTTAAAGCAAGGAAAGGAAACCAATTGAGTTTTTCAACTGACCTAAACTAAATTTTTCCAGAATTTTCTTCCACAAGAGATTTCAATCTGGTTTTTGTTTAGGCTTCCTTTTTTTTTTTTTTTAAAAAAAAGAAACAACATCAAAACAAAACTGTGGAGGTATCACTGAGATGGAAGCATAATTCCCTCTCATCTGGGACTTCTCTGCTATTCCCTGAGAAAAGTGCCCTTGACAAGAAGTCCCAGCAAATTCATAATTTTTGGAAATGTGAGCTTTGTGGGGGAAAAGGGGAAAACGAGAGAAAATGTATGCAGTTTGGTGCTCCCCAGAAAACATCGACATACTGGAGAGATTCCTATGGATGGTCACCAAAACGATTAAGGCTCTGCAGCACATGATGGATAAGGAGACACTGAGATGTTTGGGGTTGTTCTGCCTTGAAAGGAAGGTGAGACATCTTACTGGTGTCTTCAGCTGCCTAATGGGAAATCATTGGGAAGCTGAAGTCATACTGACTTCACAGTTAAAGAAGAAGCAGTCACAAGCTGAAGAAAGGGAAAGGACAACTGCTCAGAAGAAAACAGAGTTCACCACAAGGGTGGTCAAGAACAGAAGGTCTCCAGAAGCTGTGGAGTCTCCATCCTTGAAGACCTTCAAAGACAGACTGGCCACAGCCTGAGAAACCTTGACCTTGCTTAGACAAGAGACTTGGAGAGGGTTGCCTCCCTTCCAGCCTACACGCTCCTGTGATTCTAAAAAAACAATAAACAAAAGGTTTGCTTTTTGCCTAATGTATTCTGATACCCAGCAAAAAGCTTTTAAAATTATAAAAATAACATTAGGTAAATCGACCTTCCCCAGCTTCTCTGCTGCTTATTCAACAACAATAAATCTGTTAAATGCTATTTTTCACTGGAAGACCATGAATCAGTGTCCTTGAAAATAACCTATCCATTTTGTCAACGAACCTTAGTCCATCTGGTTTATGCTAGATACACCGACTTTATCAAATTAAACCTTGGATGAGCTATCTATCCGGCAACAAAGCAAAACATTGCTAAAGACAATTGGTCCAGTCTGATCTCTCTGTGCAAGTGGAGAGGAGCTTTGCTGAAGTCAAATGAATTTACTCTGGCATAATAGTGGTTCCTGGGGGAGCAGGATGAATCTTGGCTGCCCAAGGCTGTTTGACAATAGAGGAGAGCAGCTCAGCAGAGGCTAATGGGTTTATAGTGTTTACTTTTATAATCCCTGGGAAGGCAGAATAGCTCTGCAAATCAAGATTTTACGCACAGCTATGTTGGGTCAACAGCCCAAAACCACTTCTGGCAGGAGACCTGTTCTCCAGGTGGTGGTGGGAATTGTTATCATAAATGGGCAAAGCATCCAGGGTGTTTGGTGAAGGGCTACAGGCTACAAAAGCTCGGGAAACAATCTAGAATTCATCTTTATTTTATTTTTCATGTTTAGGTCTGAACTAGAGCAAATTAGCTCTGCTACTACCTGAGCCAATAGAAATGTCTAAACGCAACACACACCTGCGACCACCACAGGGGTATCTGAGGAGGCCAAAAAGAAATGAGACTTTGGGGACTTGGTACATTTTGTGGGTGAAGTTTAATAAATAGCCTGCTTGAAGTCTGTTGATGACTTGCTTTGCTTAATATGAAGGGAAGGATTATTTGTGGCTTTTTTTAGGGGGCCCGTATCAGGAGAGACGTAAGGACACCAGCATGTGATATGTTTCTGGGTTGGTTTGAGTTTTCTGCAAAAATTAAGTCTGGTCTTAGTCTGTGCACTCATTATCATCATTATAAATCTAATCAACACACTAGAATCAATGAGAGGAAAGATAATTTAAGGACATTTTTTAAAAAATCTGGCAAATGAGAACTGAAGCAGAATGCAAAGTTCTTTTCCAAGTGGATATAGACAAAAAAGTTTAAGACTAGAGCATTGGCAGCACACATACAGCCTCAAGAAAGCAGCAGAAAATGCTTTTATAGTAGAAAATAAAAGAATTTTACTATTTATTAAGACTTCACCTGAAATGTAAAACCTTCTATCAATTTAAGTTCAAGAAATGCACTGCTTTGCAACTTTTGTTCAGTCTTCACAAGGAAAAGAAAATGTGTGATGACTTCAGAAAACATGGCTGAAAATAACCATTTTGTAGATTTGCAAAAGCTTATTTGGGGGAGGGAAGAGGACTGTAGACAATTTCCTCCATGAAAATTAGCACTAGAAAAAAATCTGCATTTCTTAAACTAAATCAGCTGAAGTTTTATGTGACTTTAAGAAAAGAATCCAAGCCCAGTCTTTTTTAAAATATATGCCTTTTCAAGCATATTCAGACTAATTTAAATTACAAAAGGTCCTTTCTGGTTGAACAACAGCTTTCAGTCTTGAATATCACCTTTGGTACAATGGACTTTTATGTAATTCAAGATGGGGTTTTTTGTGAGGTCCAGAGCCAGCTTAAGTCATTACTGCATCTTGTAGAATGAATCATGACAGTATATAGAAAATATATGTAAATATATACATATATATTCTTCCTGTTAATGGTGGAAGTTCTGGAACTTTTTCTAGTTTTGTTTTTTTTAAATTGTGTTTTCTGTTATTGCCTCATATCACACTTGATGTTTTTCTGCTCCTGTGCTCCTTCAACGTTCAGTGTCTGAGAAGAGATGAATCACCACCACGAGTGAGAGGGTGGCAGATGGAGGGGGTCTATAGCTGAAAGCACCCCCTGCCCCCATAAACTTTGGATTTATCGACACGTGAACAGTAGTTAAGTCAGCAAAGTACCAGCTAACCTTGTTCAAAACAATCCAGCTAAAAGCAAAAGCTGAATGGCAGCATTTGCATAGAACACCTCAGCTCTCTTTTTAACAATAAGATAGCTTTTAGAAAAACAATAGCACTTTTGAAGTGATTCTTGAGTGCTCTAACAATGCACAGGAAAGTGCAAGAGCAATTAAAGGAGGGATCTATTTGAGACTGAGGAATGTGACAACATGTGCTGCTGGGAGCCGTGGAGAGCCTTGAAGGAGACCCTTGATTTCCCAAAATAAAAGGAAGTTTACTGACATCAAGAGCTAATATCGGATCATGGACCAACGCGTGACCAACTACTGGACAATGTTCCTCTCCATCCCTATTGATGTAGCAGGTGGAAACATGCCTTTGATGTTCTCCAACATCCTTCTTTGTAAGAGTCTGGTTTCAGCCATTAGCCTAACCCAGACTATTTCACCTAAAAGGTTGCAAGGCTTTTACAGGCAGGAGGAGGGGAGAAATTTTAAAGAAAATGATAAAATGATACAGCCATTTCTGAGAGCTAGTTTGCTTATTTTGAGAATTTGGGCAACTTTTCCTGTACAATGCAAAGACAGCTCTCCACCTGTGCCCTAGAAGATCTGGTGGGGCTCACCCAGAGTTGAGAAGCTTCCGTTGTCAGAAGTTATCCCAAATGAATTGTGACCTTGTCATTTGAAATTAGACATGCCACGTAGCCCAATGGGAGCTCGTTGCTGCCTCATGGGCATTTCATAGAAACATAGAATGATCTAGGCTAGAAGAAACCTCCATCTAATCCAACCATTTCCTACGTCGCTGGCTGGAGCTCCACACCTCGTTGAGGGAAGATGATAGGAGGCTGCACAGCACTATCTTTGCTTTCCCACATCCTACCCCATTGTCCCTGACTCCCAGCACCTGCTCGGACAGAGGGTCCAGGGGGAAGCCCATCTCCATCCTGGGGCAGAGCGGGGAAGGGTAGGGCCAGCAGCAGTGTGAGATCCTATGTCAGTAGCACCCCTGGCTTCCAGAACATCCCAGTCACTTGAGCACACAGTCACCACTTTCTGGGTTGCAGCTCAAGATTAGAACTCAAAATTTAGCTCGATCAACCACCCCCTAGCTTTCTAAAAAAGTAAAGATGATCTCTGACCTTATGCTGGTCCCGAAAAAGTTTCCATCCCAAAGCAGGTTTTATTCTTCCCAAACTACACAGTCCTGGGATTTGAGAAGAGCTGATGTTTTGTACGCGATCTCAGCCTGCTCTGTGAATATCCTAGCTGTTACAGCTAGAAACAATCCTACACAACTGATAAAATAAGACACTAATTGTTGTATTTATTCCCCTGTGAAGGTATGCTCTGGCACTATTAATTGTACTGTTCATGATCTAATTGTTCTCTACAGAGCTGAAAGGAACCAAATATTTACCCACATGAATTTATTAATATGTAGTCATGAATCATAACTCTGCTCTACAACAATTTCTGTATTTTTTTAAGGCAAGAAAAAACTGCAGAAGAGGAGACGTGCGAGGTTGAACAGAGTCTGGATGTAAGGGTGCCACATGCCCTGGAGGGGTCCCCCCCTCCCTGGGGGACCTCTCTAGAAGTCCAGGGCCCGTCCCACCACCCTGTCCAGGAGAGGGGCAGCCAGGAAGACAGTCGAGACAGTCCCATCCCTGGGCATTGCTGTGGGTGCCACAACCTGAAGGCATGGGGAGAAGGGACTCCACACCTCATCATGGGGCCACCACAGGGGCTGTGGGGTCCTCTCCAGCCTCTCGGAGCTGTGGGTCTGAGACCTTCTCTGAGAACACAAGCCTGGTCTCAGCTGGCATCTCTTCCAGCCCTCGTTTCAACTCTCAGGGTGATATTTCTACTGCATTTAACACGGACTAAGCTTTTCAGTGGCACTGCTGGAGAGACACCTTCTTTCAGACTAAACTAAATTAAACTCATGAGCTGGCACTCCACTAATCAAACAGTAGGACTAATTGACTTTCCCAGCATGTCCTACAAGAAAAGTACCAAAAATACTTTCCTGATAATATACTAGATATTTTCAAACTCTGAAGGCAGCACCCTCGAGTCCCCCAGAGAATTACCTTTGCTGCAGAGGTCAGGGGTGGGAGGTGGGCTGGAGCCTCATGTTAATCCTAGATTTGCCCCCTTTACAGCATAAATTACCGTGAGCATAGATGCGCCAGGTTATTGGATCAAGTAGGGAGAAAAACGTCTGACTTTTCTTTTACTGAAAAGGGACCTTTTAACACGCTGTAAAATGTGCAAAAACGGTATGCTTTTCGTTGCTGTGTGTTTTGCAAAGGACTGGAAGGGTTGACTTCACGTGAAGAATTACAAGGGCTTTAAAACTTTTAGGCTGAAAATATGGCAGGTTCTCTCTTTACCTGAACGGAAGCCGAACTCAAGTCAGAGAACTTTGTGGGACCCTCACCACACCTGACCTGGCTGTAGGACAGCAACACTTTAAACTGGGATGGCCAAGGCTTTCAACATCTTTTAACATCCTTTTTTACTGCCACTACAACTTCCGAATGCAAACGTGTGGTTGTCCACTGAGTATTCAACCTCTGGGTCTAACGAAGTTCAAGAGGACGGTAGATGTAAAATATTTGCTATGAAACCAAAGAAACCTGCTCCTCTTCAGTGGCACTTGATGGCTGGTCTAACATTCGTGCTCCAGTCAGATGGTCTTGGCACTGAGTGTCTCCTTTTGAAAGTAGACCGGAATTAATGAATATGCAATAAACACAATTTACCATTATTTCTACCACATAGTAAAATTTTGCACTATATTTCAAGAGAATGTTATCACCCCAGAAGGTGAACTTTTAAAATAAAGCTCCTATAGCCTTATTTATTACAGGATTGTTCTTCGTTTACTAAACCCATGACATATTTTACAAGATAAAAACACATTCCTATAAACAGCATGGAACGTAAATTCCCTGTGTGAGTTTTATTTTGGTAATTCAAGCTCTCTCTTATTCCCTTGGCACCCAAGGCTCTACAATATATAGCACGGAAAGAAATGTCAAAATTCTTCTGTGGAAAATATTTTCCACTTTGTCCTGGTTTTAGAGAGCCAAAACTGCAGATCTAAACATGCTGAAGAATACTTTTTCTCTAAGCCAAAGCTGAATTTATCTTGTTAAATTACTTAAAACACAAAGCACTAGAAAATTGAATGTGGATATGTGAGAAGTCTGGAAGATGAAGTACTCAGCTTGAGAAGCGTGAAAATATGAAGAATGGTGGTTTTATAGCCTGTTGATACTCCAGAGTGACTGCCTCCCCAGAAGCAAAGGAAGTCCAGAAAACAAGTTTATATTTGTAAATGCTGTGGAATTGCCTCATTAACAGCATGCTGCCCAGGACACTACCTCAAACCATCACCACATGTATTGAAACGCTGCTTTATTTTACCACTGGCTGTGGCCAGTTGTGCGGTATCTCTGGGCAAAATTGCTACCACACAACACTTGATTTGTACCACATTAAACAAATAAGCACACTATGCAAACAATTTAAGAATTTCATATTTGAAATTTGCCATCTTCCTTCTCTTTTTTTTTTTCCTTTCCATAACACCAAATGGTTTATTCGAGGGTTTATTTAACGATATTATTCCCCCTGGATAAACCCTCTGTTGCTGCCACCAAGAACCGAGCCAATTACTGTTCTCTAACTGAGTGCTGACAGACATTTACTGAGCTGTGTGTGAGGTGAGGAAGTTGGGAGATTTTTGCTAACTTATGTTATTAAGTAAATTTCATTAGACCTTGCACCTTTCCCTTCAGGGACGATGATTAGATTCTTCTGAAATATAAATAATCATACTTCAAGACAGGAGATATTTAAATGTGAAAAATGTTTGCTGCTGAGTGAAACCAGAGGCAACGAAGAAAACAAATCATCACATCCTCTGGAAAATGCCTCGTGTTGCCTTCATCTGGATCAAACCCACAGAAAAGTTATCAAGACATCTCTGCTTTTTGATAAAATAATACATCGTGTGGTAAAAAAATAAAAATAGATACACTTTAAAGAGTCCTGAAATTGAAATGTACAGGTAATGGGTGTTGGCAAAAGTGAGCAAAACCAGCAATACCCATCCAGGTGCAAGGGAGGTAACAGGAAAGAGAGCACAGTGTGGAATAACAGCCTTCAGGATGAATAGGTGCACTCCTGAATTGCCCTTTGGGAAAATAATACAGCTTACAGTTGTAAGCTGAAAGTAACTTGTTTTATCACGTACCACTGGAAGGACAGTGGCATCAGTGCTGGACGGTTCACCCTGGAGTTTTAGGTTGTTGCATTCCCTGAACTGATTCATACGGAGGTTGAACTTATCACCTGCTGTCATGCCATTAGTGTTAATGCTTGACTTTTTTTCTCTCTGCTGCTCTATTACCTTGCAAGGTAATAATTACAGATACTTCTTCTGTGAGTCCCAATCTACAAGGGCTTTCTTCTTTTCATGACAACCCTGCTTCCAGGGGGCTGCTTGCGCTTCACCAGAATAGGAGCCTCCTGCCACAGTACGGGGGGAGAAAAGTGAATTGCACAAAGATCTGCTGCAAAATTTGGCCAGACCTCTAAGTTGGCAATACAAGCCCCCCAGACCTTTTATTAGTTTTAAAGGCAGTTGAATTTGCTGCTTTGGAAAGTCTTTAAAGAGGTGTCTTCTGAAAGAGTCGAGCTGGTGCTTGGTCAGAGCCTGATGGACTGGAAAATTGCTGGTTCCAAACCACTGGCTCTGTGCAGACCAGTGACACCAGTGGAAGAGGTGCTTGGCCAGGCTGGTGGGAGGCGATAAGGCTAGTTCATAGCAGAGAGAAAGGATCTCCAAGGGCATCTTTTGACTCTTGGGTGTGAAATACATTTTATTGTCACATACTCCCAATTTATTGTGTTACGCTGATACTCGATCTGTGCAATGCACCGCATTGAAGGGATTGCTTTTCACTTCTGATTCTTAAAAATTGCACAAAGATGGGTTTGGGTTTTTTTTTTTTTTCCCCTCACTTAATTATTTTGGTCTAGTTTTACTTTGACTGGATTTGCTGACGCGGAGCTGACAGCTCAGGAAAGGGCGGGTGGGGAAGGTCTGATTCTGCGGCAGCGACACAGCCAAAACCTGCCCCTGATCTGAAGTAACTGAGGGGGTGACAGGGGAAGCAAAAATAGGTTCATTCAGCTGACTGAGACCCAGGATACACTGGCTTTGCCGACAGCTTAAACACAACAGCCACACCTGACTTGAGGTACTTTCCCTCATCATCTTTTTCCCCGTTTACACAAGATATTAGTTCTAATAGTTGTTCCATACCGGAAGAAACTGGACTAACAAATACCAAGGAATCAGCTGCTGTTAAAATAAATGTAAATTAGGATATCAGAATTGGGAGAACTGTTTCCATCAAGAACCAAAATTACATGTCGGTACCACAGTGATACTCAAGGGAGATCCCTAAGGACGGGCTGCAAACCATCCCTATTGAGATGAAAACACGTTTTACGTGAAGCACAGGTTTTAATGACACTTAATTCAAGGGGTCTTTATCTGAATGAGATCTTACAGTTAGAAATTGGTAGTTGCCAGTGATTAATATCCAGTGCTTATTGATACCAGCTTAAGTATGAGCAATTAAGGACCCTAATATATAGCAGCCTCCTGTCCGTATCTGTAAATCTTGCCTGGAGTCATCTAAAAGGTAGCTGTCTATTAAAGACTAAAGTAATACTGTTTCTCATGATGGCACAAACCACCACTTCTTGTGGAAAATCCAAGTGGAAGTGGCTGGGTGCAGGAACACCAGCAAAATACCAGAAAGATTTTGTAATTAAGAGTATAGTATTTAGAAGATTTTTTTTTATTAAAGCCTTTTTTCATGTTGTTTTTAAGTCAGCTATATGGCACTGTCTGGCAGTAGAAAACAACGCTCTTCTGCTTATAAAGTATCAAAATGCATTAGGTTAAAAGGGTGCATCCCATTTTCAGTAGCTACCATTTGTTTAGAAATTGGAGAAAGAAATCACTTTAATATCTCTTCTTTACTCAAGAGTAACCTCTCATAAAAGGTCTATTATTTATTCCTTCAGACTTTATTAAATATGCATCATTTCTTGCATCCTGCAGGTTACTTACTTCAGCTCATGATTAGTGAGAAATTCAATTATCTTGAAAAAAAATTGATAGATGTATACGTTTTTGGAGGACACAACCGTGCCATTATAGTGGAAAACAGAATTAATCTCAGATTCTTCAAAACAGAACCGCCCAGAGATAATCACCAAAGCTGACAGCAGCTTGACTTC
>JAHREE010122613.1:0-11081 GCA_033628505.1 Tringa tobata | reverse complement strand
TGAGGAAGAACTTCTTTGGGGTGAGGGTGCCAGAGCCCTGGAAGAGGCTGCCCAGGGAGGGTGTGGAGTCCCCTTCTTTGGAGATTTTCAAGACCCACCTGGATGCTGTCCTGAGTAACATGCTCTAGGCAATCCTGCTTTAGCAGGAGAGTTGGACTAGATGATCTCTATGGTCCCTTCCAACTCTAAAAATTCAGTGAAATTCAGTGAAATGATTTAAGTCCTGCTTCACTCTCCTTGAAAGGTCTGGCTGCCCCACATCTTCCTCCTCTGTTGGGCTGCTCTATGATGCTGTGTGCTGGAGGCACTATGGGCAAGGAGGTGAGGACCTGTAGCATCCAGGGTCTCAGGGTGGAGAGGAAGGATTGCAGGTAATGGGGCAGGATAGTGGTGCCTGGGACCCGTCCCTGAGGTCTCACTCCAAAGAGGAGAGAAACTTGTAAGTCCTGTACCAATGAAACGCCTCCTGTTCTTGTCGAGATGGAAGAAAACCGGGTTGGAGGGGGCTTTGAGCAACCTGGTCTGGTGGGAGGTGTCTGGTTG
Organism: Tringa tobata; assembly: GCA_033628505.1. Taxonomy (NCBI): domain Eukaryota; kingdom Metazoa; phylum Chordata; class Aves; order Charadriiformes; family Scolopacidae; genus Tringa; species Tringa tobata. Next base: position 10,538 of record JAHREE010122613.1, on the reverse strand, counting down.
GAACTCGATGATCTTTCGGGTCCTTTCCAACCGTTCTATGATTCTATGGTAAGAAGGGATCTCACAAGGCAGTGTGAGCACCCACACAGAGAGAGGTTGGTGTGGGACTTGTTGACTCCCCCAGACTCCCCCCAGGCAGGACGGGCAGGTATTTCCATCTGTCAGAACAGGAACAGTTGCGTCGTTAGTGGGGCTGACTCGGGCTCCAGCCGTGGGATGCTGGATTTGTTAAAATGTCGTTGTAGGCAGCTTCACAGCAGAGCTACTGGCAACGCTCTAGAAGTCTCTCCCTCCTCCTGCTCTGTAATGACACTTCCTTCTGCAAACTGCAGCTGGATGATGCTGCTCACACTGGGTTTGGCTTCCTGCACCTGATGGTTGAGAAGGAGCAAACGCCACTGGCTCATCAAGTCTTAGGGTGGTGTTCCCAGCAGCAGCGATTCGAGCACATAATTCAGTGCAGGAGAAATTCCCCCGCGCCGCAAACGTTTCTTTATTCATATCAAGGAGAATAATAGACCTGATTATCTGAGTCTGCTGAGACCCAGACACGGGGCGGTCCAGATGTGCAACAAATCAAGGGCTTCTGTTCCACAAGTCATGGCAAGCTATTGCTTGGAAAGGCACCTCAAGAAACTTCTAGCATATCTGTGCCATTTGCACATGAAGCTTACGCAGGTCTGTAGCTGTCAGATTCCTGGTATGTCCTGGAGTCATTGGGGGTCTATATTATGGCCAGAAAACTGAGATTTTCTCAGTGCTAGATGATGTTTGAGGTCTGCAAATCAGCAGTCAGTCACCTGCTAGATCAGGGAGGGTCCAGAACAGGAATGAACAGCCTGGTGTCTGATCTGGGGGAGGTGATGGTCTTCCTGTGGGCCAGGAGCTCTTGCTGGTGGGATGAAGGCTGAGCTTGCAGGCGGGCTGTTACTTTGGCTAAAAGAATTCTGATCCTGAATTTAGCAAAGTTGACAAGATTTGGTCTCAAAGGTGCTGGTTCCTCTGTTAAAATTCAGCGGTTCAGGGTGTCTTTGTCAGCTGTAGTGGATCAAAGCCGGGGAAACGAGCACCCCGTGTCTGTGTTCTGTGCTGCCCCCTGCCCCATCTCAGCCCGGGGCAGCTCTGCTTTTCCTCTCCGTGGCTGCTCGGAGGAGTGTGGCAGCTCTGTCACCACCCCGTGCTGTCACACTCACCCCTGAGACCGCTCTGGGGCTGGTACAGAGCAGAGCAAAGAGGGTACAATCCGGCTTTGGTCCAGGGGCACCGACTCCCTCACTTGGCCGGGTGTCCAGGCAGGAGCAGGGACACCCAGTGACCTGCAGCAGGAGCTCAGAGGGGTCCCAGCTCCCCCGTGATCCTGCCCTAAAAACCACGCTGAGGGCCAAGTTTGACACGTGGGACTATGGGGAGTATGTGGTTTCCTGCCCCCACTCTGCTCTGAGGCCAAAGGGGGCAATGAGATGCCCATCTGGTACCTTTTACTAACAATAATTTGACTTGGGTTAAAAACACTCACAATTAGGGCTTTAGTTTGTAAGTATTAAGCGTGAGCTCACCACCCCTCGTTAGAGGTTAACAAGTCTGTCTCTGTCTCAATCTCCTGACAGCTTATTTCAAAATCCCCACAGATAGGCCAAAGCTCTTATTTCTGATACTCAGTTTTCTTTAAACCATGTTATTTCTATTATTTACGTGGTTCCTTTGCTTTCTGGGAGCCAGTGGCAGGGACAGGCTTCCTCCTTCTGCCAAAGAACTTTTTGTTTCCCTCTGATTCCCTCCATCTTTTTACCGTAAAATCTAAGCCAATGATTGACAGCCCAATTTAAACTTATGTTTAATATTGCAATCAAGAGTGATATTTTGTGTTTGCTTTTTGAAGTGAGGAGAAAGGGCAGAAGAATTTGCCTTCTCGCAGTCATTTCACCCACAAAAGTGAATACATCCAGTAAAGTGAAATTTTGCTAGCGAAGAAGAAAAAGAAAAGAAGAAGGGGGGATAAGAAAGAGACGAGATTAACATCCTTTAAAATGTGCCTGTTTACTCCTATCGTCTCAGAGCTAACTTTAAATAGGATAAAATGATCCTTTAATCCCCTTTATCTTCTTAAGAGCTGCTGTAAAAGATCTACTTGACATTTGAGAAATGAAAAAAAAAAAAAAGGAAGTCTCGTAATATTCATCAGAATTGGTGGATGGAGAGATTTGGATTTAACAAAACGTGAAGAGTCGAATCCTCAGCTGGGCATAAATTATGCCAGTTTCTGCCGAGTGGCACCGGTGCTCAGCGGAGCAGGATCAGGCCTCCAGCTGCCCCGTGTTCTGCACACAGATGTAATGCACGTGTCCCACTGTGGTGGGTTTGCCTCCTAAAGCAGAGGGTAATGCTGGAAATCCACCTGACCCAGTCACCTTGGTGGACTGGTGAGACTGGGAGACTCTCTTTCCATGCTCAGGAGCTCCTCAGCTGGCACTGACGCCTCTCTCCGTGCCGTTTGCTGGTTTGCCTTTAAAATATCTGGCATCTCCCTCTGCCTTGTTATCTGCAGCCTCCTTCCCACAACAGCTGTTTAGTCTTGAATAAATATGCATTCCAGTTACTTAATGGCCTTCTCTCAATTTTCAACCCAGAAAGAGTAATGAATCATGAATAAGTTATAAAGGAGCTGCGGCAGAGAGACCTCCGAGTTAAGCGATGCATCCTGCCTTGCCGTGGCTATCGCTGCCCGTCCGCCGAAACGCTGCCAGAGGAGGAAGAAAGTCTTTCATTTGCTGTTTGCCCATTTGCAGTGAGGGATGAGAGAACGACAACCGCTAAAAGCCGAAGGATGCTCCCTCCAGAATGTTGAACTTCCAGTGATGAACTGTCCCGCTCAGCCACGCCGGGGCTAATGCTTGGAGTGATGGATCTGGGCTTCCGTGGGCTCATAACTCACGACCGTAGGAGAGCAACGGTGGAGTTGTTTCAAGGAAAATAGAGTTACCTGAACGTGGTGCAAAGGGGCAGCATTACTTTGCTTGGCCAAGCCCACAGGAAGGCTGCGTGGCAGCTCATTAGGGCATCCTTTCCTGGCCTGGCTGAGGGGTGCTTGTCCGGGTGGGGGAAACCACTGAGACCATGCAGCACAGGCCTTCAAAGTGGGGGTGAACTGGTGGCCAGGACACGGTAACAGGAGCTGAGGTACTGGGAAGGGGGATTCATCTGTTCAAAAAAAAGGGAATATGTGTTTCAAGCACCGTACCTTCACCTTTGACTTGAAAACAGCGTTACACACCGCAACCGGAAACTCCTGTTTCTGATCCAGCTACAATTTCATTGATAAGAGGAAAAGCCTAATGTCATCCTAAATATGTTCAGTATTACACAGCAACACAGAGTGGCAGGGGTCGGAAGGAACCTCTGGAGATCATCTCCTCTAACCCCCTGCCAGAGCAGGTCCACCCAGAGCAGGTCCCACAGGAACGTGTCCAGGTGGGGTTTGAATGTCTCCAGAGAAGGAGACTCCACCACCTCTCTGGGCAGCCTCTCCCAGGGTTCTGCCACCCTCACAGGATAGAAGTTTATCCTCATGTTCAGGGAGAAGTTCCCATGTTCCAGTTTGTGCCCGTTGCCCCTTTTCCTGTCCCCAGGCACCACCGAGAAGAGTCTGGCCCCATCCTCTTGCCACCCACCCTTTAGCTCTTGCTCAGCATCCATGAGATCCCCTCTCAGTCTGCTCTTCTCCAGCTGAACAGCCCTGGCTCTGTTTATATATCAGCTTGTATTTGGTGCCTTCTTTGTCAGTAATGAGGTTGAACCTTATTTTTTAACATACATCCCAAGGAAATACCGTTCCAGATGACTTTGGGGTTGATGCTGAAGCTGCAGCCAGCTTTTGTGCTGACACAAGAGCAGGACACCCACCAGGAGAACGTGAGCGGGGGTGTGTGTGTGTGAAGGGAAGCTTTTCGGGGGAACAACGGGGACATGAGGGAGCTGGCTGAATTCCAAGGAAGGTTGTTGCAGTCAGCTCCACTAAATACCACCTAGGCTTGTGGCACTGCTATGATAGTTGAAATGGACACATAAAAGCCTTTATATGAGAACAAACCCGTTCCCAGCGCAGCAGCTGTCTCTCTGCTGCCGCCGTGCAAACAGCACGTTTGAAGTGTCGCCGGAGTCGCCTCCTCTGTGTCTCCCACCTCATCTCACCCTCTGCCAACCCGCGTTTCTTCAGCGTGTAGGTGCTGGAACTGCAGTTTTAAACCTCCCTCTCCCCTTACGCCTCGCTCCGTTGGGTTTCTGTAGTGAGCCCCCAGTGACTGAGTTTAGAATATGTGATGAGCTGGGTGATCCTAGTGATGCTCTGCCTCCAGGAGAACTAATCACTGCAATAAACCTGTAAAAATAGAGTTGAAGTGATCTTGGCTAATAAATGAGAAGCAAGACACAGAGATAGAGATAGAGAGATATGGATGGATGGATGGATGGATAGATAGATAGATAGACAGATAGATAGATAGATAGATAGATAGATAGATAGATAGATAGATAAATTAAAAACTGGGTAGAAGGCACACAACTCCCAAAGCCTGGTATTTTAACCCCAGAATTATTCTTCCAGCTCTTTAGTGATGGCTACTTGCAGATTGGGAATTTAGAGACATAGTTTAGTAATATGTGTGTGGGGGGGTTGTATGGTTTTCTTTTGTTTTGGTTTTTTTTTTATTTAATCAGAGTTAGGTTGATAGTTGGACTAGATGATCTTAAAGGTCCCTTCCAACTTAGACAGTTCTATGATTCTGTGAATTTCAAAGGTAGCTGAGGTATTTGGACACTAGAATGGATTAACCAGAGCCTTTACTCTCTGGGTGCATAGCTCTCTTAAGGACATGCTGGACATGGAGGCTGGAAATAGGAATGTTCCGTGTAGCTACACCTCTACCCGCTCTACACACTCAAATGCATGAGTACATCTTAAATTCATTACTGATAAGAGTTTATTTTCACAAGCAGAGAGCTCAGCCTGGACTAAATTACCCTTCCTACAGGCATGAAATATTTCTGAGTATGTCTAATACTTCTGTGCTGCACGGCTACTGCTCGGTGCCTGCAGCAGAGATGGAACCTCAGGTTCTTTTGAAAATCCTAGCCTAAACTCCTCACTGCCCTGGACTTCCATGTCTTTCTTTCACTCTGCCCAGCCCGACTTTCCCTAAAAGAAATGAGAAATGCAGCTAATATAGTGTGATTGCAGGTTTTCTTCCAGAAAAGGGGGTCGATTCTACGTGGGAAACGAGCATGTCATTTAGCTCTGTGGCCCCTGTCCTTCATGGCTGTGGTCTTTGGGAGGACACAGTTCAGCTCCTCCAGGGACTTTCTAATACTCCAGTAGATGGCAAACGGGATCCCCGTTCTTGATCAGCATCGTACACAGAAGGAAACAGGTCATAGCTGAGAACCTTCAAAAAGCTGGAGAAACTACCTCCAAAGAGCATGCTTAAGGAAAAAAAAAAAGTTGTTGCCAAAATGAAATGGGATTTTTTTACCCTTTTCAGACAGTGTCACAGAACTTTTCTGGCTGCCTTCTCCTGCCATAAACCGATGGAGACTCATCTGTAGATAAACTACTCTCTGAAGCAGGGTTTGTTGCTCAGTTCCTGTTGCTGTTCTGCACTGGAGTCATTATGGATTGAGGGGAGCAGAGGCAATGTGAGGCTTTAACCCTAAAGGAAACAGATAACTGGCAAATACTCCTCAAAACCACTCAGGAATGCCTTAAATATGCAATGTGAGTTGCTACAATTGCTGATAGGAAATTATCTTGGGAATACAAAAAGGCATGGGGAATTCAGAAGCCCAAGACGAAATTCAAGTGATTTTAGAATTCTATCACAAATGACTTGTACATTTATTTTAATTCCTGTCAGGAGGAGGAACGTAATTGTTTCAGCTCTTCGGCTGAAGCCCAGAAACAATGGCCAGTGATTTAGGCAATCAAAGGCGTGGCACAAATAGCACACAATCAGTGTCAGCTCTTCATTAACAACCTTTAGGCTAAAAAACTGCCTTTCCTAAGAATTCTTTGGAATAGTTGCAGATCATAAATATCCCTCAAGAAAACCTCTGTGGTGGAATGGCTAAGGATTAGTTAACTGCAGAAGGAATCCCACAACGGACTGGGGGAAATTTCAGGCAATCCCAGCTGGATGTCTGGAAGATGCTGGTCCTTGGGAAGAGCCTACAGATGGGCCAATGGTGCAACATTCTGTCATTTATACAATGTTGAGAGGGCAGTAGAGAAATGGGAGAAAAACCAGCTGGGTGTTGAACTTGGGTTTTCTTTTGTAAATGCCAAGACATCAGTAGAGTTGGCTGGAATCCTTCTGTGCTGACGCTGAGCCCTACCAACACAGTGGTGCCCAAGAGAGGAGTCCCACAGGGGAAACCAGAGCTATTTCTGCAAGGGATGGGACTGAATTGTCCTAAAGCACTGCCTTGCACCTCACAAGTGCTGGACAACCACAGTGGCTTGAACACTAGAATGGATTAACCAGAGCCTTTACAGTAGTCTCTGGGTGCGTAGCTCGGATAAGGACATGCTGGACCTAAAGGCTGGAAATAGGAATGTTCCGTGTAGCTACATCTCTACCCGCTCTACACACCCAAATGCAGGGAAGGGCTGCCCTTAGCCATGGGGTTTAGTCTTTGCTTTTTGGTGAGAGTGCATTTTGTGTGATATTTGGTCAGTACTTCGTAGAATCATAGGTTAGAAAGGACCTTTCAGATCATTGAGTCCAACCATCAACCCAACACTGACAAAACCATCACTAACCCATGTCCCCCATCTACCTATCTTCTAAATATCTCCAGGGATGGTGATTCCACTGCTTCCCTGAGCAGCCCATTCCAAGGATTAATAACTTTCAGTGTAAAAATTTTTCCTAATCTCCAATCTGACCCTCCCCTGGCGCAACTTGAGGCTGTTTCCTCTTGTCCCATGGCCTGTTCCTTGGGAAAAGAGACCGACCCCCCCTGGCTACACCCTCCTTTCAGGGAATTTTAGAGAGTGAGAAGGTCCCCCCTCAGCCTCCAATCCCCTACAAAGCACCATCTGCATGGAGCTGACCTCTTCCCAGGCCAGTCTTTTCCATCCAGCCTTGTGATCATCATGAAGCTGTTACCATGGCAACTATATTTTTGGTAGTTCCATATTATTCATGCCAGGGGCCATAATGTGATACATACTGTATTTGTAATAAGCAGCCGACAGACGTCTGGAAGCACCCTACTGAGCCGGGATTGACACATTCTGCATCTTCAAGGTCAAAACGGGATCTGATGACCTAGGTGCCACCTTGAATGGATTTAAATGCAAAGTATTATTAAGATGTAATGATGCCGAATGGGAGAAATGCATTTAGTTTCGACATATTTTCCCTTGGGATAAGCTGAAAAGTCTCACCAAGCATCAGTTTATATTCAAGAATAGCTTGTTCTGGCAGTTAAATACATATATATTATTTTTGCAGGCAACTGTGGAGAAGCTCTATTACCATTTGCATCCCGTCTGAAAAAAAATAATAATAATTATAATAAAAATATCTTGATTCCATTATGTAGGGGAAAAAGAAAGTGGAGAGTCCCTTTCAAACTCAGTCTGCTGATGGGTGCTTCTTCAATGCAGTGTTTGAGGTGACGGACTGAGCTGCCTGTTGAGCAGCACAACTCCTCTGCCTTTCCTGGCTCCCCTGCTCCAGTATGAGGCACGTTCCTTCCTTGTGAGGCATCATGAGACCTTTGTGAATTGGAGAAATCTCATTATTATGCCCTCACTGGGTTCTCAGGTGAGGAAGAAGAATTGTTAAAGCCTTTAATTTGCTTGAATTTTGTCGATGCCCAAGTACGTCTGGCTCTCTGGTGTCTCTCCACTGTGACTCCAGTTCTCCAGATGTGGCAGGGCTTCCTGTGTTCTCCACCTCAGCTTGCACTTTGGTAGAAGCTCTACAAGTACAGACAGCTTCTCACTAAGGAGCTGAAGGACCTGTCTTTTTCCCTGCTTTTCTCAATGAGTTTGTTGGGTGCTTGCTGTTTTCTCTTTCCTCCTCAGCCAGCCCAAAGAGCAGCAGCTCAGCAGATGAGGGCAACAAACCCTGCCTGCTGGAGAACGGGATTGTCATGCCAGTAGGGTGGGATTTTGTCAGGAACTCAACTGACCCACCTTCCTGAGCCCCCTGATGTCCTGAGAAAACTCTATGCCAGTCCCACAGCGACCAAGCCCATGGGTCTCCATCCACCCTGCTTTCTCCATGGGCCTCCATCCAGCCCTGCCTTGGCCATGGATCTTCATCCAGCCCTGCCTTGGCCATAGGTCTCCATCCAGCCCTTCCTTTTCCATGGATCTCCAGTGAGCCCTGCCTTTTCCCTGCGTCCGTGATGCCCTCCCAGCTCAATCCTGCTGAATTAAGGTTAGTGGCAGACAAAGGCAGATGTCACAACGCAATGAGCTAAATTATATTTTGGTGCAAGAGCCAAGCAGGGAGGAAAAATTCTAACATTGAAAGGCCCCTATGCTGGAGTCAGGATGCTTGGAGTTGGGAAGCTGCCGCCTGTCTTACAGTCCCACTGTTTCAGTCTTTTCCTGGAGGCAGGAGGACAGAGATTAACTAATCCTCTTATTTAGGAGAATGAAGGTAAAATGAATGCCCCGTTGGGTTACTCCGTTCAGTTCTGTGGTGCAGCGCGTCAGGTACCTGAGCCAGCCTTGTCCCCGGTAGGCGGTGGGCTCTGCAGCCCGCGGGGCGACAGCAAAAGCCGATGAGCAAGGAGAAGTCTGAGAGCTGGGGATTCCAGTGCCACTGGCAAGGAAAGAAGACCCAGAATTGCAAATATTTAGGCTCATGAGCAATTTCTGTATTTATCTTGTCTCCCAGGGAGAAAGTTACTCACATGCCTGAGTGTCTGCAGGTCTAAATCCATAGGGCGTTTTAGAGACGGCTGTTCGTTATTATTTCACACACATTTTTACACAATTCCTTGAAAAGGCAAAAAAAATACGTGATGGAGATGAGGTTTTCATTTCTCCAGGAAGATGTTACATCTCGGAGTATAGGCCAGCTGCTGATCTGTGGCTTTCCTACAGAAGGATGGAAGGTCCCACCAGTCACATTCCCGGGAATCACAGAATGATACGGGGTTGGAAGGGACCTCTGGAGATCATCTCCTCTAACCCCCTGCCAGAGGAGGTCCACCCAGAGCAGGTCCCACAGGAACGTGTCCAGGTGGGGTTTGAATGTCTCCAGAGAAGGAGACTCCACCACCTCCATGGGCAGCTTCTTCCAGGGCTCTGCCACCCTCACAGGAAAGAAGGTTTTCCTCATGTTTAGATGGAACTTCCTATGTTCAATTTTGTGCCTGATACCTCTTGTCCTGTCCCTTGTTGAATTTCATCAGGTTCCTCTCTGCCCAATTCTCCAGCCGGTCCAGGTCTTGCTGTGTGGTGGCCCAGCCTTCTGGGGAAGGGCTGTGGTTAACAGAAGGGCTCCCTGTGGACCTCTTCAGGAGGACACCCCCATCTGTCTGATAGCGTGGGGCTGACTCTGTGCATAAAGGTGTTGTGTTTGAAGCCTCCAGACCTTATTCTTTGAAACCTTTTCAAAGTTGGGCCCTTAGTAGAACCCTTCCTTACTGAGACAAGTATTTCAACTTAGTCCTGGTTGGTCTGGGTATTTGCTAAAGTGATTTTCCATATATTTCCCAAGCACACTTATTTCAGTGAAACCATCATTGTAAAAATAGTATCATGGTGCTATTTTCTGCTCTTTCCCCATGTGTCTCCGGAGTTAACACTATTTAATTTATACTCATAAATAGATCTTTCTGTCTGCCTTTTCTTTTTTTTTTTTTTTTTTGGTAACTTTGAGAGAAAACCACCCCAAACAATCCATCATCTGTTCTTCATTCATGGCAAACAAAACAGCTAATTAGGTTCTGATTCCAGAGTCTTTAGCAAGGCAATGACATCTTTAAGCACAGCGCAGACAGCTGGAATGTGAGATCCCTGAACTGGCTCTTCAGTGCTGCCGGGTGACATTTGGAGAAGTTTTTAGTCCTATAAATGGAGAAGATTTGATATCTGAGCTATCGAGAGGTTCAATAAAGTAGAAACTTGAAAATTTTACTTTCAAAGACGTAACTCTAATTTTGTAGTTTCTGGGTGAGCTTTTCAGCTGCAGCAGGTTTGAAGTCAGCACAGCTGGTAAACAAAGTGATCAAACTTCCCCTTAACCACATTCTGCAATTTGACACAAAACAGGCAAAGAAACGAAGAATCAAATATAATCCTCCTTGTGAGGTAGGTGTGGGAAGAATTATTCTGCTCTTTCACTTAATGATTTATTTGATTGGAACATCTTCTCCAGGTGAATATTTTTTTCCTCACATGTTAGTGGAACTGACCTAGATGGGTTTAAAAGATTTGCTGAAATTTGCTCCTCCTCACACATCATCCTTGTGCTGGGCTCCAGTTTGTTTTCGACAATGTGCAATATGGGTTTTATTTG
>JAHREE010122607.1:0-13237 GCA_033628505.1 Tringa tobata | reverse complement strand
AGGAGGGAGTAGATCTGCTATAAAACCCATACAGGGTCTTACACACAGTGTCTGGGTATCTTGTTTCAGGAAACGTTTGTCTGGAGTGTGCTGCTCAGAGGAACGTCCCATCTCCCCATGTAAGTGATAGAAGAAGCCACACTGGGAAGCAGTTTCTGTCCTTCACCTTTTCTACACAAGACAACCCTGTCATTCTAATTCAGACCGCTGCGTGCAGCCTGCCAGGTTGTAAAAGCTTTTTACAACCTGTCACGTCGACTCTGTGAGGATGTAGCGGCGGGCAAAATGGGCCATGGCTCCCAACATGCTCATCTTGCTCTGCCTTTTTAGTAGTGGTGGCAGCAGCAGCATGAGAATGGAAATGCTCGTGCCACCTCAGGCAAACTGGGAATGGGCAGTGCTGCCATTGCGAAGCACTGCGTGTGCAAGAAATGTAATGGAAATGTGCAGCTGTTAATTGTCCAATCAAATACAGTGCAAATTTCTGACAAGGACTGGCAGGAGGATGGACTTCCATCTCTGTGGCTTTGTCCTGCTTAGGCCTACGTGCATTTTAGCAGATAGATGGGGAGAAGCCCCAAACTCTTGATATTTTTGAGCAGATTCAGTTACACAGTCACATAAAATGTTTTTAAATCAGGCTGAAGGTTGAGCTGGAGCAGGAGGCCACACTCAGCTCTTCATGAACATCCAGTAACTACCCGTAAGCCGGAGCCTGAAGGAGTGGTAGGAGAAGATGCACAACCCTGCCTCTCCAGGAAAGGATGCGTACAGAGGTATGATGGTGTTCCAAGCAGTGTAACTATTGCATTCTTTGGTAGCTTCAAATCTCCTCCGTGTCTTCAATGTAACCATCCATCTAGAGGACATTTGAAGGCAGGTCACTACCAGCTGTCTCTGATGGGAGCTGTTGCAAACGCTAGCAAAGACGTGGTTTGGCTGCCTGGAGATCTGCAGTGCAATACACCTGGAACCTTATTTCCAAATAATGATGTTACCTGCAGTGTCCTTTCGGTTTTGGTTGTTTTTTTTTTTTTTGTTGTCTTTTTTTGTTACTGTTTTTTATTAATTATTTGTCACTAATTATGTGTCATGTTGCCACAGTGCAACCATTCAAAGTGTAGCCTGGAAAAGTTGTGGTTATTTTGTGCTGGATCAGGCCCAAATTCAGTCGACTTTGTATGTTAAGTCACGTGGTACTGCTTGTTTCATTTATAATCACGTGTCATATCTGTGGAATGCCACCTAATGTTAAATTCCACTAGATTTGGGGCATTTGTGCTCCTATGCAGTGTCGGATTGAAATCTAATTGGCAATGTATGAGGTATGCACGTATACATATGCAGATGAATAAGTATTTTCTTAGATCTGTGGGCTTTCGGTTGCATTCCAAGGGCATGATTCATTTCCTCCTCTGAGACTCGGCCTATTGGCACGGAGGGTGTGGAGCTTGCCAGGACAGGCCAAATAGGCGGAGTTATCCAGGAAAGAGTTGGGCCACAGGACTGGCCAGTGGATGTGCTGAATCAGTGTAAATCACAGGTGGTTTGAGCCACATCTTTTCTGAATGTTTCCAACTCCTCTCCTCTCTGTGCTGATGAATTCCTGACCCTAGTGAGCACCGACTGAGCTATATTTCCCCAGTTAGGAGTTTATTTGCTAGCACAGCTGCCATTAGAGGGAAAAGAGGACCGAAAAAGAGGGCTTGCTGCACCCCAAGAGGAGGTATGCGTCAATGACAGCTGTCATTCCTACCTCTGACACCTGGATTCTGACTGCAGATACGTGCTAGAGCTGTGATATCCCTGTGAGTGTGAGAGCTCACAGCAGTGGAGTCACACCAATGTAAATCAGCCCCTCTGGAGACCGTGTGTTGCCACTTTATGGGTAGTTTTGGACTCTCTGGTTCTGGGTGGCTGTATCTGGGTGGCTGTACCCAGGTGACGTGCTGAGATCCTTGTGCGTAGTCAGACTACAGGCAAATGACATCTAATAGGCAGGGGAGGAGTTTTCTTTCAGCTTGGTCCTACAGCAGCGCTGGGTATATAGTCCCCGTTCTCATGATTTATGCAATGCCGTTTAGCTAGTGCCACGTTCATCTCAGTGGGCGAGTGTTCCTGTATCTCTTGTTCTTGATTACACTTCTATTCCTGGCGCTCATCAAAAGTCTATTGCCTTGCTCCTCACAAAGTAAAGTCTAAATAAGTCAAAAAGGCTGCTATTATAATTTCCCATTTGAAATGTATTTTATTAGAAATGTTATTCTCTTGATAAAACAATGATCAGTTTCTGATTCTGCAGTGGTGTTTTAGACTTAATTAATAAATCATGCTTGCCACTTTTCATTTAGAAAGGATTTTGCAGACATAATTAATTAAACCTGACAGTATCCTTGTGGGATAAGTAAGTACTTTGACTTTTTAAATAGTGACACTCAGACAAACTGGTTATACTACTTTCTCAAGTCAGTGGAAGGACCAAGACTGGAATTTAAAACTTCCTGCTATCTTGACGTAATTTAAGAGATGAGACTACCCATCCTTTTCTTATTTCATTCTGATATCCGTGCCAGTGATGCCTGAGTTACTGGGTGTAGTTCTGTGGCCTAGAGTATGCGGTGTCATAGACTAGACTATTTTCTCCTTAAAATCTGCTACTTGATTTAACATAGAACACAGTTTTTCCACTATCTCTATCTGGAATCATCATACCATCGCAGATGTGGAACTGTCATAATGCTGCTATTAATCCATCCCTTCATTCATTCACCCTTATTGTTTCCTCCAGTATATTCCATTTTAACAGTAGCAGCAGTGCTTTATAGTGCTTAATAATGGTCTGTCAAGGCCAAGATGACATTATACAAGACTCTTTACTGAGAGGTGTGAGGTACTCATTGGCCCTTCTAATCTCCACATGGAAGATGCCTGTGGGAGTGAAGAACACAAAGCCAGTTGTTCACAAAGTACCCAGATGTAAAAAGGATGGATCAAAAGTTGCTCTGATAAGAATTCAACTTTTCTCACTTCTAGAAGTGTTCCTGCACACGGGGGAGAGAAAGGATGAAATATATCACTTAAAATATAAAACAGACGTGTATGTTCCTTTTAGAATATTGTAAGTTCCCAGAGATATTAACAAAGGTAAACTTTGTCCACTGAAGTCACTTCAAGCATTTGAAAACACGTCTTCTAAGAGTGGGTTTTCTGCCCGGTAGACAGTCAGTCATGTAATGTCATATATATGGAGGCTGGCTCATCCGGATATATTTTACTTCACATTTTCATGGTATCCCAACGTGTAAGTTGCAGATAATATATTTGCAAGATTTAAACGTGTTACACGCTTTCATATGCGCGTGTTCTCGGGGCAATAACTAAGATGCTGTATGACACGAGGGAACATTTTTTACTTCAGATACTCTGACATCATACTGGTTGACAAAAATGCAATTAACCGTGACGAATCTAAGTTGATATTTGCAAGTGCAGCTTCCTGCCAAATGCCAACGGTCGTCTGCTTCAGTTTCTTTGTCATCAGTGCAATGGGTAGAGACAGTGGGTTAAGATACCTGATACTGGATTGGGAAGGGATGGGGGAGAAATACAAATGTTATGTTACTTATATTCCCCTTGTATTAATACAACAGCTGCTGTTAAATATACATATTATCTCACAGTGAACACATAGATATCAACCATCCTCACAAGTTTGTGGTGAATAACTGTATTTTATTCTTCTTATAGCCCACAGTTGCCAATAATGCAGCTACTTAAGACATAATCAAGATTTAAAAATAGCTGTAAAACTGGTTTTGCCTTCACACTAGTCCCTTTGTTGGGCTTAATATCTTTGTCTCCGTCCCATGCAAGGGTGTTTAAACTGCGAGTCCTTCCAGGGAAAGGACATGTACAGCTCTGCGCAAGTGTATGTATTGAACCTCAGAAACTAAAGTCCCTTTTTGTTTGGCCATAAGTATTGTCAGCACAGTTGGCCTTCTTAGTGTTAATAATGATTTTAAATTTGGCAGCAATAATTTGAACTGAATTGGCTAATTAGACAGCCAGGTAATACCGTAGAAGTTAATACTTCAGATTCTAAGATTTCTTTAACCTTGTCTCTCCTTCGATTTGCTGGCCTTAGTGCTCAGATTTGCTCTATTCTCACTCATTTTAACTGCACACATCTGGAGAGCAGCGACTGGGTTAGTGTAGTGTACGGTGTATTTTATAGGGAAACAATACCAAAAATAGGTCTCTGCCTCTTTACTATTGCTCTCCCTGTAATGAAGCTCGCTGCTTTTAATTACAGCTTTCAGAGACACTGTGCTGAATTACTTAATCTCTGTGTAAGGACTGAATTCTAGTTTCTTAATTGGCACTCGAATGTTTGGCAGCTTTGCAAAAATCCAAAGCTGAGTGAGCAAGGGTACGAGATGTGTATTATGTATGTGGTAGATCTCTATTATCTGTCAGACCCCTATGGCTTAAAGTTTTTAAGAAACAGGAGTGGGTGAACATGGCATGCCCTTGTAATCTGAGTTTTTCATCCCGTTGTGATGCTCTTTGCAATAATCTGAAGCTCCTAGACCAAATTATACTCTTCTTGAAATGATGAGCTGAAGGAAAAAAAAGAAAAATAAAAAAAAATAATCAGGTATCCTATTTTGTTTTTCAATCGAGGATGAAAGTTGATTGGGAAACGTTCCTTGTTAAAACTGAAGTTGCATTTCCAGTAGTTGGGAGGAGCTCCCAAATTACATTACCCCACCCACAGCTGCTTGCTTTCGGTTTACCTGAGGAGAGTCTACAAAGAAACCGAAGGAGGAAAAGAGGACAGCAGCAAAAGGGAGAGCGCACAGGACAGGTCTAAAAGGACAGGAATTGAAAGCAGAGTGCCTCCAGCGGGTAAAACCCTCATTTTGGGTTATGTTCAGCAGAGATAACACGTGGTTAGCAGTCTGTGGCAAGTTGTGGGTGTTCATAAATCCTGTTTAAAGCAGATCATGTCACTGATTTGTTCGCCCCTGGATGAAATGCTCTGAGTCAGATCCTCAGCTAGGGTAAATTTTCAAAGGTCCCTTGGCTTGAGGGAGAAATGTCTGAAGTTCAGGATCCAGTCTGTAGCCTCATTCTTTGGGTGCCGAGTTTGACATCGCTTCCTTTTGACTGAATCATTATAAGCCCCCAGTTACATTCAGACAACATTCATGTAATAGTAATATTTATCTCCTTGTGTGTAGAATGTTCTACTAGCTTAGGAGAGAGGGCCTACAAATCAATAATAATGGATGTGGGGTTTTATTCATTTCTTTTTAAAAGAAACCATACAAATCATGTGTAGGGAAAAGGGTTGGGGTTTGTTGGCTTTATACAGTAAGTTCAAGTTGGAGAACACTGACTTTATGACATTACAGACATGCTTAGCTTCTTGTTGGCTCGACACTGGGGTGGTTTGCCATTTTGTTTCTACAACATCTTTTTGCACCCATGCAATCGAAATTAAATTGTTAGTATGATGTTTAAGGAATGTCAGTGTTGTATTTTGGACTCCCCTCCAGTGTTTCTTCTAATCCTTTCCAAAATAGAGGTAATTATGTGTCATCTATGAGGAATTTGTTATACAGTGTATTGTGCCCCTTGAGGATCTTTCTTAAGTCATATGTATGTGAGGCCTGGAAAAATCATGTCCTCACATGGTTATATTTGAATATTAGCAACACGACAGTGCTACAGCTGTGCATTTGTTCCTTCGTGTTGCTGTCGGACTTGGGCTCTGGCCTAGAAGTGATGTCGGTGTCAGAATATGTCAGATTGCTTGTTTTCTTGAGGCAGGCATATGAAGAAGTCTTGCCAGTGTGTGAAAGCCACAGTTGGAAAAATCTTTGTTGATGATGGTTGTTGGTTTGTTGGGTTTTTTTCTCCCTGTTGTTCTTTTGTAGCAGGAAGTTACAGGAATAGCTTGTCAGGAGAAGCCTTCGTGCCACTTGAGCTGTGTCTCATCTCTGCAGAACTGGGCATGGCACCGAGGTGGGTTCACTGCATGGTTTATGCAGGCATCCCTTTACCTGTAAAGGCTCTGCAGGTGATCTCGTGGTTTTCAAAACCAAGAATCTTAAATATTGCAGATGTGGCGTGACCAATCTTCCTCCGAACCACATCCCAAAATTTAGGACTGCCAGACAGACGGCTGGCTCTTTAGCGAACCAAGGGAGAAGGGCTCTGGGTGCTTTTTGCAGGTGGGAAATGACAGTGGCTCCCAGGAATGCCAGCTCTCCATTGTGGGTCAGGGCTAGGCTGGAGGGTGTAACTTCAAAATGTAATGAAGCGTGTAATGTCAACTGCAGTAGCACCTGGTAAATTACTCCTACTCCTACATAAGCACTGGCTCTCCGTTGGATGTGGGACAGAGTGCCAGCATGGGAGCTGTGCTTGAAAACCTTGTAGCTCAGGGGGAACGGGCTGGCAACCTTCCACGTAGTTCTTCATTGCTGATGGGTTTCAAGTGGTGCTTCCTCTCTGTCTCTGTCTTTAGATCCATGCTGTTGTGCTCTGCAGTCCATTGTGAAACCCAACTGATGTTTTCCACTTCAGTGGCTTAGATTATGGCTTGTATTTTAACATCACTTGTACACTTTAAGCAACAGTGCCAGGACTTAGCATGCAAAAATCATTGTGAGTCCCCACGGAACATAAGATTTGCAAGCATCATGCAATGTTAGCACATGCTACATTTGTGCATTCTCATTTACCTTCTGGTGCTTGTTTGTTTTGTTTTGTTGGGTTTTGAGCTGCTGGGGGATGGAGCTCGTCTCTGCAAGCACAACTGCCTGACACTTTCTTTATAATTCAAAAAAACAAAAGGTGAGATTTTGATGTTATCACCTGTCTGCAGGGATTTGGGGCTTTTAATAAAACTCCCCAAACTCACCATAAAACTTAACGAGGGGAATTTTGTCAGCAACTGGCAAAGACAGAGAAGCCATATATGAAGAACTGGCGCTGCCCAACAAATTCTTCCCGTATGTCAAGGATCACTGGACTCCTTTAAAGGAGCTGGGCCCCGTGAAAGCGGCTTTGTGGTACCCACAGAGGGTGATGCTGGGGAGGCACCGTCTGATCAGGAGGAACTACCTATTGCAGTGTCATTCCTTTGCACCCTTGCTTCTTCTCTGTCACAAGAGTTGTGCGGTCAGAGTATGTTTGGGAGCCAGGAACTTCCAATTCTGGCTCTAAAACCATCTTCTTTGTGACGTGAAAGCAGGTATGTGGGTATTTTTAAAGGATTTTTTAAAATATAGCCTCTAATTGGGGTGCCCACATTTGGGTATGTAGTCAAAGGCATCCTAGGCCTGATTTTCAGAAGCAGTAAATACCTGTGAATCCTTTTATTCTCGGCTGGGGTTGTAGATATTCAATGATGAGTAGTTAGGGCAAATTATTCTTTAGAAGGCTTGAACGTTACTTATTTTACAGAAGTTTCTAAGCATTAGGAAACTAATGAACAGTGCTTATATTAAGTGCTGTTCTGAACAGCAACTGCAGTTTTCACATTGAGATATGAATTTGAGAAGAGGAGGAGGAAAAATGAAGAAAAATGCTCTAAAAATGTAATACAGTAAAGTATAATCTACAGAGTGTGTGACTTACAAAGAATGTTGGGAAAATAGGAAGTTTTCATTTCTTTAAAAAAACCCTAAAACTCTGTAGTCTCCGAAGACTGAAAATAACTTAATTAATGCTCTTTGCTGTCACTTTAAAATATACTGTCTGCCACTCCATCTTCTCTTTCCCTTTTCTGCTGTCTCTCAGGAGACTAGTTCTCCAGAAAGTGAGTTTTGAGATTTGGGAGTACTTGTTAAGAAAGATGGGACATGGTAGAACACTTCACAACTGTGTAAGGGTCAGGCCTCAGAGTAATATTTTAATTTCTGAGCCCCTTCCTCAGCTGATTTTCGCAAATGAGGCTTGTGAAGCATCAATGCCACTTCAAGACAATCTTACTCTGTACTTTTACAATGAAGAAAGAAGATCTATTTTGAAAGTAGAGAGTGTTGTTGCAAATAAATTGCGATGTTGGGCAGCATACTTGGTATTTTGGTCTGCTCTTTGCTGCTGGAGCCCGAGTACTGTGGTCTGTGCTGTTTGCATTGTGCTAAAGCATGGCTGAGTTTCACTCTGACTGCTATCCCCAGGGCCCTCATGAAGAAGGGATTCATATCTCATGAGATTACCCCACTGAGCAAAGAAATGAAATAAATAATATTACTCTCTTAGTTCTGTCAAGTAGAGTAGCTCGTAGAGCCTTTCAAGGCAGTGCCAGCATGGGCTAGATACAGCATCAGTGCATAAAAAGACATCCTTTACAAGAACGGCGCTGCAAAATGAGGCCAATGTGAGCCTAATGGGTGGTGGAAAACAGTGAGCCTTTTTTTTTTCCCCTCCCTAATGCAAGCCTACAGGGGTTTATTTTCCAGCCTGTGTGAGTCCTGGGGCAAATCAGCTTGCTGAAATTCTTCTACAAGAGGAGCTCCGAGTAAATCACTGTAGTAGTAGGGATCCTATATGGGAACCAATTAGAGCTGGTGTTGGTTGTTTCTCCTTGGCAGCCTTAATGAATCTATCAACACAGAAGTAGTAGGAAATAAAAGATTTTACAGTAGTCTCCATTAGGATGAAGCCCACGGGCTATCCAGTTCCTTCCACAGCACAATACAATGCTTCAAAAATACAGAAAAGGTTGTTATGATAACTTAGTCATGTGTGAAGAACCAGGAGAGCTAAAATGAGTTTAATAATTTTATCGTACTGTAAGTTTACGAAGAAATATTCCCCAGAACAATTGTTCTTCCCTCTACCGCAGAAAATCTTGGAAAAGCCCACTTGAAATGTGTCTGTCAATGCAAACTAGCTCAAGCAGGTATGGTAAATTTCAAAATCTTCTGTTATCATTACAGAGAATAAACTCCCTTTTCTTTTTATTTGTCCATCAGTCCTTTCACCCAATGCCTTAGACATATTTTTATAATCAAATTTCACAGCCTATCTCTGAAGTACATTATGACATTTGATCATATTTCATCTAAAAATCTCAAGATACTCCACGTCGTATCATATAATTTCAAGTCTTTGGCAGGGCTGTACAATAACCTCACAATTATCTGTTGTACCCTATTCCCTATCTGGTGCTAGGACTCAGTTTCTGTTTCAGTTAACCCTTTAGTGCACTCCAGACTGATAGAATCTGCTTAAGAAAAATAGCTTAATGCTGTCCTGAGAAATGGAAGAAGAAAAGGCATAAGCTTAGAGGAGTGAGTAAGAAGCTAAAGTTCTCTTGACAAGGGGAGGTCCGTGACTCTGTAAACATGTAGTGCTATTTTTTTTGTTACTGTCCTTTATTATCCCATGCATCGAAACAAACGAGACTATAATTATGCAATATTAAGCATGTGAGTCAGACAAAATGAAAACATAATATAAAATAGAGTATGGCTGTTTAAAAGCTACTTGTGCTTCTGTTTAGGATATTTATAGTGTCTATATAATAGGAACACTGCTTTTTTGGTGGAATATTTCAAGTCCTGTTTCCACCTTAAGAAAAGGAGCTGTTGTAGACAAGGCTTTCAAAGCTGATAAGAAAAAATGAAGCCTGTGGTTACAGCTACAACACATCTTATGTACCTGGAACTGTTCTTAGCTGTGTATTAGGCAATTAAAGATATTTTTAACTCCTAGTCTTTAAAAGGCAGTGGACTTTATGTTTGTTTTTTTTAATAAAAGGGACATTAAAATACTAAGCATATTTAAAAGGCTACTATAAATAAACAAATAAGCAAACAAGATAGGAAATGGAATGGAGCTTTGGGATATCATTATAGGGTGCTCTTAGAGGTTTTTTGTGTGGCACTCCTTCCACCAGAAGAAACTCATTAGGCGATGGAAAAGAAAGAATTAACGCTATTTTACATAATGTTATTTACTCTTCCATGTTCTGTAGGACCTCATTAGAAGGATGAGAGATGAGTTCCAGCAGTGCATGTATGTTAATAATAGGCAGTACAAATGAGATTATAATAGGAGAATCCTGGATGATACACAGGGAATTAGAGCCAGGAGCCCATATATAAAAGCAAACATGTACTCAGTGAAACTTGATAAGTCTTTGCAGGGGAGGAACCACAAAGACAGAGGCTGAGTCAAACTCATTGAGCCTCCTAAAAATTAGTGATAATCCAAAAAGAGAGACAAAATCCAGGAGTCCCGAATCTTATTCTCTGTGCTGTTGTAGGTTTACTTTCACTCTCTTGGAACTTTGTCCTTGAAATTCCTCTGGGGAGAAACTTTTCATTGAAACAGTGTAAATTTAAAAAAAAAAAAAAAAAAGAAAAAGGTTGGAGGAAAACCAAAACAGATTTGCTGCTCTTGGGTTAGGAAACATTAGAAAAATGCAGTTTGTCTTCAAAATAGATTGTTCTGAATCCCTTCACATATGTGATGCTCAAAGTGTGAAAAGTAGTACCTTTGAGAGGACTGATGATTTTGCATTTTAAAGTAGCTGCCTCTTTTAAGCTTTCCTAGAGAACCTAGGAATTGCAGGAATTTTTACATGTGGCATGTGTACTCTTATTATTTAAACAGGGGGACTTCCCTTAGGGAACAGTCTTCAGGGAGACACTTCAGCAAGTGTAAATTTAAGAGTAGGTATCTTCCTTCCATTGAAGTCAATGGAGCTTGAGTAGGTGCTTAAAAGTAAATGTGCTTGAGAGTTTTCTTTAAACAGTGGGGCCAAAATGTCTAATATATGTGAAGTGTTTTAGAGAACAGCAAAAGGCAAAATACATGATTAAAAGACGCGATGAAAACAGATGAAAGGGAGGAAAAAGTTGTGTCTGCTACTATTACACAACTTCTTATCTGTATTTCCAGTAGGTGCCAATCTCTAAAGATAAGTGTACTATACAGCTGCTAGTTTGGGCTAGTGTATTTTTGGCCTATGTTTTGACAGAGAGCGTAAATAATACGAATGATGTATTCGTGCACTGTGTGGTGTAATGGGCAATCCAGCATATCAAAGAATTACGCGTTACTTCTTCTGTGGTATACAAATTCATTACATAGAAGGCTTCACAACAAATCATAAAAGAAAACTATTTACACAGGTTTTTAATGACTTGCACTTTCCTTCCTAAGTGCCAACGAGTACTACCCTTAGTACCAATCTTTTATTTTAATTTTTTATATAGATGATTATTTAGGAATACATTTAAAACTGCACCAAAATGTACCGTTAATAAAGTTAGGGTTAGAAATGTTTTTGTTCTGCTGAAATACATCTTAGGAGGAAGATAGTTTAGAAACTTGTTAGCGTTTTGTCCTGACATTTTGCTTTAATTTCCAGGAGAAGCTGTAAGTGTAAAGCAGCCGCAGCCAGGGCTGGAGCGAGGATGAAGCAACGCTGGAACGGACTGTTAAGGATGGAGGTTGGAATTGGCGAGGAAAGGCTGTCCAGCCTGGGAGCTGCAGAAGGAAACACAGCAGGAATGGGACTGGGGACTGGCTGAAAAACTAGGGGAAGGTGGGAATGGTTTGGCATGAAAATCAAGAGGATGAAAGGTAGGGATAGGTACAGGGAGAAAGGTGGTGACAAATGAAACTGTCTGAGCAAATACATTAAATCAAGGAGGGATGTAGGGAATTAGGGAATATGAAATCATAAAATAGCCATCAGGCTGGGAGCTCAGACAGGGAATAGGAGCGAGGACACAAAGGGTGGCTGGAGGTTCAATGAATGAGAGAAAGATGGATCTGAAGAAGAGGAAGGGAGAATTGGGCCTGGGAGGAGATACATGGAAGTAGGAGTCAGGTGAGTGTTGTGGATAAATAAAGCTGGTCTTTTATGCTCCTTCCCACACTGAAATGTCTGAGGAGCTTTTGGCATAAAATTAATAACAACCCTAGCTTCCCCTGGGTAACAGTGGGGGACCTTTCTCTGTCTGTTGAGTTGGAACTAGACTAAGTCGTTTGGATTTGTAGTTTGTGCTTTTGGGGGGGGGGGGGGATAGGAAAGAAAGGTTTTTTCTTTGACCAGAGTTTGGAGTTTAGTGATAAAACAAACTGTGAGCGTTTCTTATAGTGGAAAGCCTTTTTCAAATGTTTCTGGAAGATACCTGCAATGTTGCTTCCAAACAATCATACTCCGCACTCTTCTCCGCTTTGTCCGGATAACCTCAAAAAAGGCACATTTCATCTGTGTTTTGTTCTGAGGCCTGTAATCTGTGCAAGGGGAAGCAGCTGCTGCAGTTGTTTGTAGTCTGTGATCTTACTGGGGTTGACCTGTTAGCTCTTTGGCCTTCAGGGCTGGTGCCTTATACCACCGGCGTTTGAAGCCGACTGGGAGCTATTTGGAGGAGTTGAGCTTGAGGTGTTTGCTCCAAAGCAACAATTTTTATTTTTATTTTTTTTCAGTAACAATTTTGAAACAGTATTTTCAGCTTGATACAGTGAGTTGCAACTAATTCAGCCTAATATGAAAACTGCCTGTCTTTCTCTGCCCGGAGTCTCCTGGGCAAGGTGAGAGACAGAGTTTCCCAACAAGGTGAAGGTGAAAAGAGAGTATTTTGGAAAATGTTTGCTACTTGGACAGCCAAAATGAGTATGAGCTGTGGAAATCTGCCTTTTTTTTTTTTTCTGAATGAGGGCCGTGTACTTTCTGTGACAGCTCCTAAAAACGTCTCGGACAACTTCTGATTTGAATGTTCCTCCTTTCTGTCTGGTATCACTCGAGGCTTCTTTGGCTCCGATCTGGACCAGCTGTTTTCCATCCTAATCTTATTTCCCGTAGCGATCTGGATACGTTCGCGGCAGCGGTGGTTACACTGGGTGAGGATGAGGTACTGCAGTTGTCCTTGGCGTGTTATTGTCGGTTAAACCGGTGGAATCTCATTAGGTTAGATTTCTTCATGGCCGCTGAAGGGTGGAAGATCCCTGTGGTCTGCAGAGATAAAGGCCTTCGGGAAGGGGGAGCGAGCGCTTATCAGCGCTGCCGGTGAGCGAAGGACGTCTGGAGTCTTTTTAGTGTGGGGCCAGCTCTTTCTGCAGCCTCCTGTTGGCACACAAATAGCATTTGTGGTAAAAGCTTAAAGGGCTGCCCCGGGGTCGGACCCGTTCCCATCACCCTGGAAAGGCAGGTTTTTAATGGCGTTAATCAGCAAGGATGAGACGAGGGTGTAAAAGTTGA
>JAHREE010122604.1:0-10475 GCA_033628505.1 Tringa tobata | reverse complement strand
ACAGGGCCCTCCACTAGCCCAACGGCTACCAAAGGTGAGCTGCCCACCCCTGCCGTCTAGAGGGGGGGTGATGGGCTCTCTCCTGTCAAACGGGGAGGCAATTAAACGTCTAATTAAATAAGAGGGGATTTTACATTTAACTGAACTGGAATAGATTCCTAATTCAATCAGGTAATTGTAACGCTTGTTAATTTTTCATGTCGCAAGGAGGTTTCAAAAGCCTCATTTCTCCTCCCGTTTTTTGCTAAGCCATCCGTGCTTTCTGCCGGCAGGTGGGGTCGGGACACACACACACACACACACAGACACACACACACACACACACACACACACAGACACACACACACACGACACTTGCATTGTTTTTCTCAAACTTCCAGTTCTCCTCCTGGGCGAGGATTTGGTCCACAACCTCCATCGCATCTTTGCCTTGTCGGATGTACTCTTTTTCCTAGGAGAGAAGGGAGCAGCCCATCAGCTGGGTTTGCAGGGAGCCCGAAGTGTGGGTGCAAGGCTGGCTACACCCCTCACCCCCCCCCGGGGGCTGGCAGAGGGAGAGGGGATCTCTCCCATCACCAAATTGAGAAATCCCTCAATTTGGGTCACAGAGGCCTCATTTTAGAGCTCAAAGTCACGCTCCCCACCCTGGCTGGTGTCCACACATCAGCTGTATCCACCAGTCAGCCTCCCCCCTTAACGGAAAGGTTTCCAGCAAAGGGCTGTGAGATGCCCAGGGCTTCCTTCTGCCGAGGTGCCAGAACCGGGGCTGACCGGCAGCGGAACGGCTTGGAAAGGAGCAGGAAGGAGCCTGTGCCCAGTCCCAGGATTTGGGGAGGTGAAGGGCCACCCCGGGAGCCACAGCTCAGCGGGGAGGGTTTGAGGTGATGCGCCTCTCGGTACGTCACCACGTAGTCAGGGATTGAAGAGGGATGGGGAGAGAGGGACGGGCAGGAGGCAGAGCCCAGCCCCGGGGATGGGGGCTCATGTCAGGTGTCACCCCAAGGAGCCCCTCCTGCTGTGGCCACGATGCCACCGGTCCCAGGGCACATCCTGGTGCCGAGGGGCAGGCAGAGCTCCAAACATCCCCGGAACAGAGGGCTGTGACAGGAGGGACAGCAGCCTCTGGGTGCTCTGATGGGGCTACAGGATTGTTGGAGCCCCCCACGGCCCTGGATCAGCCTGACAGGGCAGGGATGGCCGACCTCAGGCCACGCTGCCTCTATTTACCTGAGCCGTCAGCGCCTTCCTCCCCGCACCTTCCTCATCCGACTCATTGTCCGACCCTGGGGGGGAAGCCCACAATTAACACAGAGTTGATGAAGACCCCATTGCTACAGTCTCCCTGGGACAGACAGTGTCCAATCCCCACGTCTGCCGGGAAGGGCTGTCAGTGGGGACAACCCCAGCTCTGCAGCCGGCTGACAGGCACTGCCCGGCTCTCCGGGAGGCTGAGCACGGACCGGGTGTCAGCTACAGCCAGACAACAACTGCTCCGGTTGACATCTCCTCGCTCCCGAGCAGGGGAGGTCTCGGGAGCCGTCACGAAGCGGTGTCACACTCTGGTGGCCTGATGCCAGCTCTTATCCTCACCTGCTCGTGGCGACTCAACCCCCCCATGTCCTCATCCTCGGGGCAGCATTTTTGGAGTACTTTAGCCACCGCGTTTAATCCCAAAACCACAAAAGGCTCCCGTTTCCCACAGAGCTGAAGCCAGGCACGTGGGGCAGAGCCTGACGCTGCCCCGCAGATGGCACGGGGACAGCATGGCCACGTCCCCCCCCCTTGCCCAGGCGCAGGGCGAGGAGAGGGGAGCCTGTTTTTGCAGCGTCAGTTCTTGGAGGCTCCGCCACCCGCCGCTGCCAGGGGCTGGGATAACGAGACAAGAGCTCGGGGAGGAGGAGATTATAGAGGTTGGAGACCCGGGAGGAATGCTGCGAAGGGAACAAGGTGGGGAAACGAGGCGGCGAGGTGACGGCAGAAGGGGAGGAGGAGGAGGAGGAGGAGCACGTCTTACCTGCGAAGGACTCCGGCGGGGAGTAGAACTGCCCCTCGGAAAGGGCTCTGGGGTACAGCAGGGGCCCACGGGAGGCTGCAGCCTGGGCTGCCAGGTACCCTGCCAACCAAAGCACCAGGTTTTACACACACGGAGTCCAACGCTTCGACACCGAGGGGTCCCGGCACCCCCACCACATCCATCCCTAACTCAACCACCCTCCCAGCCACTTTCTTCCAGACACAGCCGGTCTTTTCGCGCCGACACCAGCCAGCCCACAAGCTTTTCAGCTCCTATTGCCTCATCTTTTGTTTGAGACATTTTATCTGCATGGAGATCAATGGGCTCTTTTGCCTGTCAAATCCAAAGGCGATTAAGCATCTAATTAAATAAGAGCTTCCCCTGGAAGCAATTTGGAACCTGAGCCTAATCCAATAGAGGCATTAAACACTTGATCATTTTTCATCTTAAAGCCTCCTTGCAAGACCCAAACATCCTCTGGTGTTTTCCAGTCACTCAGTGCATTTAGGATCGAGCCCCGCTTGACAAATCCTCCTTCATTTACGTGCCATTTCCCAAGTCCTCTTACGTCAGCGAAGCCCGGGAGAGCGACAAACTCCTTTTGCTGCCTTAGGAAGGGGCAGACGTGCCAGTCCAGGCCGAGCACCCGCTCCCTGGAAGGGACCCCGGGAAGTTACAGGCGCCCAGCACCGCGGGGTAATTTGTGAAGCATTAGGTCAGACCCGATCCCCGTTTAGTCTGACCTCAGCGAGCAGGGGCTGGAAAATTTCACAGCCCATAACTCACGCCGCGCCCCTGCAAGGCGTTTGGGAGTGAAGCAATCCTCTCCCAAAGGTCCCCAGCCCCGATCCAGCCACAGATACCCAGGGACGGAGAGTCCAAGAGTCCGCCTGGCATCCGTCCCACTGTTTCAAAACATTTTCTGCGACGCGGAGGTGAGCTCCCTTTCCAACGTGTCTGGCTTCAGGATCCAGACATTAGGGAATCTGGCACGTTTTTCTCCACCCAATTAAAAGATGCTTTTTATAATCTGGTATTTTCTTCCCCTGAAGGGACTTATATACCATAACAGAATTGAGTCAGGCACGCACCGTCACAGCCAGCCTGGAGATCACTTCTCCATAAATGTCATATCTGTCAAGGTGCTGCCAAAGCAGCAGAAACCCCAGGCCTGGTGCTCTCAGCTGCCAACTCCTCCCAGAGGGGAGCAAAATACTCACAGCGTTCCTCTTTTGCTTCCTGAGTTAGGACTTTAAAATCAAGGAACCAAGTCTCCAGCCAAGCGATGACAAACGAGACGATGGGAAGTAAATAGCCGAAAGCCCCTTTGGTCAGAAGCTGCGGGGAGGGAAGAAAGCAGAAACCACGTGGAGTTTACACAAAGGGGAAAACATCAGCGTGGAGTAATCACAAAGCAATCCCCTGCGAGCCCAAGGAAACCAACCTCGGAGAGGATGACCTTCACAATCAGGAAGGCGCTGGATACCAATGTAGTGACCTGAAATACAAATTTACGTGGCTCAGATCCCTGCGAACTCCAGGAGGAGAAAGGAAAAACTAAAAACAGGAAAGCAGAAATGGCCTTCTTACCGCTATCACCCACCAGTGGCGCAGCTTTACGATGGCATAGGCCAGCAGCAACACAAAAAACCGAAAGAAAGCCAAGACCTTTAAAAACAAAAAGCCATCGACACTAATCACTGCCCCTGTCCCTCTGCCAGGTGCTGGGAGGACACAGACACGGGGCCAGCTCCCGAGGCCATCGCCACCCGGACAGATGGGGTCAAGGCTGCGACAGGACGGGCTGTGACCTGCCCGATTTCCCTCAGCCAGGCGAGGGGCAAGGCTGCGGGGAGCCCCCAGGACACCCCCTGGCACACAGACCCCCCCTGCCCATCCTTCGGCCTCGTCACCCCAAGCTCCGAAGCCGCTTCCTCACCCGCAGCGCTCTGGGATACTCACAAAGATATCGAAGAAAGAGGACTTAAATTTGTACTCGATGATTTCATTCTTCAGGTTCTTCTGAATGCCATCCTTGGTCTGAAGGGGAGAGAGGAAAGCAGAAAGCTATTGAGTGCACTGATAAGAAACTAATGGTAGAAATCACCCAGCTGAGCCGTGACTGGGGGTTAGCGCCGGGTCAGGTTATACATCGGGCATACAAATGCCTGCTGTGGGCTCCTCTGCCAAGGCAGGACCACGGGAGGATGCCACAGCCCATTTCACCCTCGATCACAGCAAGGGGCACGAGTCGGGCAGCCGGAGCACCACGTGGTCACATTAAACACCCCTACGTGGGGCTTTTCTAACGCTGAAAACCCGCTCTTTTGGCTCAGCACAGCTCTCACGGCCGTAAAGCTCGGCCGGATGCCCCCTCCCACTCGTGCTCACCACTGCCACGCGTGGCTCCAGGTGACAGGCTTCAGCTGGATGGGAGGAGATGCAGAAAAGAAAAAAAATCCAAATAGTGAAAAAACACAGGAAACTGCTTCTCTGGGACCTTCAGTAACGGCCCAGCAAAGCATCTCCCACAGCTGGACAATCCAAACATCTCCCTGTGAGGGCTCTCAGGGGTCACGCAGGGAAGTGGTGGAATTTAAGCTGCCATCATCCTCAGTGTGCAAAGCACCCAGGGGTCCCCTCTCCTTCCTTCCCTGCAGGCCAGCTGGCTCCCCACGGCTCGCAGCGGTGCCGAGCTGCCCTCCAGGACGTCTGAGTGAGGAAGGCAACCGGCAGGTTCAAAAGCACCGGGGAAGGGGGAGAGGAAGGAGAGGAGGAGGAGGAGGAGGAGGAGGAGGGACGCGCACAGAGAGGCTGCGAGGAAATCCGAAAGAAGCAAAACCGCTTTCTGGGATATCGCGTGGAAAAAATGCTCATGGAAAGACCTCTCTTGCCTCGCCCTGAGAAAATCTGGGGTCCGACAGGCCCTGGTACTTTTGACACCATAAATCCTGGTTTCTCAGGAGCCCCGAATGGCTGTTTATGAGAAAGCGGATGGCTCAGGTAACTGGAACAAATGCTTCACCTTTAGGCTATTGGTTTGAACGCAGCCCAGCTGGCCTGGACGCGGGTGCAGGCTGACAGCTGTTTGATGATCTGTGAGAAACAAGTTGGTGGATCTCAGGCCAGTTCTTGGCAGCCTGATGTCCTGGCACCCTCTTGTCAGGCAGTCCAAGGACAGAAGAGGCAGCCATCGGGAAGCGGTCCCTCTAGGTCAGGGCCGGCGCTTAATATTCAGGGAAGGGGGAGGCAAAGCAGTTCTGCACTATTGCTTTATCTGATCTGCGGGACTCCTGCCAGCCGCTTCGCCGAGCCGCCTCCGAAAGCCTCTTCCCCGCTACGAGATGCTGCAGGAGGAAGGAGACACCAGAAAAGCTTCGGATTCCGATTTCCGGGAGGTGTTTTCAGTTTAAATACAGGCCAGGGCCACGGAGAAGGAAGAAGAACTGTCTCTGAGGCATCTCTCGGAGGGCGGCGAGCTCGGAGAATTACAGTTTGCAGGCAACAGACATTTAACGAGGGGCCAATTTGCTGGGCTTATCTCGCAGCGAAGGAAACCGTTTGATAAAAAAAGCATTAGTCATGATATAAAATCACTGCTCTTCATAACTAGGAAAATAAGCTGTCCTAATAGCTTTAAATATGCAGCATCTCGGCTCGGGGCCCAAATATCAGCAGTTAGTCACTCATTAATGGCTACCTGCGAGACCTGCGCTCAGAATCACCCTGGTGACCGCGCTGGCAGATTAATTCCCTGAGGGTGGGTATATTTATTTGTTTTTTGATTTGTAGACAGCACTTCTCCCAAGAGCCCAGAGAACAGGGACAAGAGCAGGAGGCCGGGGTCCAAGCCGGGGCGTGCAGGACAGCGTCGGCATCGCCGGAATGCTGGCTGAGAGATGTTTTTTCCTACTCGGGGGTGGGGACACACACACAGAGGGGTCTCTTCAGGCTCTGGACACGGCGCAGGCAGGGGGAGGGAGCTGCTGGCAGAGACAATCTGTTAAGTGCAGACACCCAGGAGATAAAGAGGGCAGAGATAAGAGCCGTTAAGTGAGCGCAGGATCCAGTGCTGATAAATAAAGGCCAGACACCGGGCACAGAAGCGCTGGGGTCTATCTCTTCATCTCCCCTCCCCGCTCAGGTTGTTCCAGGGGAGGACATGTCGTACCCGAAACCCACCCCCAGCACGGCCGAAACCAGTTGGGACCAGTTCAGGAAAGATAAACAAAATACAGCTCGGGGGAGTAACTTTGACCCGACGGGATTGAAAGAAATAAACTGGATTTTCCCTGGGCATTGCAACAGTCGACGCGCTGAGCAAACACACGGCAGCCTGTGACAGCCGCTTCGGAGGGGACCGAAACCCTCGTGTTCCCCTTCGCGGGTCCCCCCGTGCCACGGAGCAGCACCTCCCGCTCTCAGAAGCTGAGATTAGCAGCAGAAGGTTGGGACCAAAGCTCAAAGCCCCTTTTGTCTCTGCCCAACAGCTGGGAGGGCCAGAGGAGGGTCTGCACATCCTCCTCTAAGAACAAGAGGGCAGTGAAGCTGGTGGCTGCCTGGCAAACCCAGCGAGGAGCTTCATTTGGGGCGAGGGGAGCGGGAGAGACGTTCCACGGGCCCCAGGTCTCGTTACCCCACAACGGGGAGCGTTACAGGCTCCGGTGTTAACGACCCTGGGTGGCCACAACAGAGCCCAGCAGCAGGAAACGAGCTGGACTTTAGCTCACAGCAACTGCACAGCGGCTCCTCGGCCAGCGCAGATCAGCAGAAGCGCTGGGAAGAGCAAACAAAGACTTGGTCCAAGACTTCTGAAGCAGCGTGATTAACGGCGGAGGGAACAGAGTTTAGAAAAAAACACAACTTCCAAGGGTAAAGACCCCACGGATTTGCTGCCCCCGACTTACATTCAATTCAATGATCCACAACAAAGAGATGAAGAGCAGGTCGAAGGTGACGAAGAGGCAGAAGGTCCTCCTCACATCTGAGATGGCTTTTCTCTTCTCTGGAGAGACGTAGTAGTACGGGGAGTAGCCCTGGCTCTGGGAGAAGGAGGTGCTGATGGAGGCAATGGCTGGGAGGCTCCGTTCCAGGTCGTGCTGCAGGTCTGTGGGTTTGCTCATCCTCGGCCCAAGCGACTTGGGTCCTACGTCAATCGGGGCAACATCTGCCAAGCCAGTGCGTCACCTGCAGGGAGACACGATGGGGACCCTCAGGTCTCTGGACACCCCTTCTCTCTCCCTCTCTAAGGGCAAATATTCCTATGGCCAAACCAGATCCTGTCTGTTTTATACAGTTCCCGAGGGAAAAAGGCTAATACCGGCTTTTTAGGCTGCCAAAGAGCCTCCCTCTCCAACGTGAAGACATCCAGGGCTGCCCCATCCCACCCCGGCACCCCACATTCACCAGCGCAGGCAGGGACCCTCCTTCCCTCTTTCTCAGAGCAGGGAAGGAGGAACCGGCTGCGAAAGGCTCAGGGGGGTCCACAGAGTCACCAGCAAGTGTCACTGGGACCCGGAGGCAGCCACCCAGAACAGGCTGGCAGCAGGGCGAGCCAAGCTGGCGGCTGTGGCCAGAGCAGCAGATGGCAAAACCCCGTGGAGATGCCGCGGCAGCAGGAACAGGGGCCGCAGGGTGTTTCCGTGGAGGCCCAGGATCCGAAAGGGACCGGTCCCCGGGATCCCGGAGCCACCCCGAGCTCCAGCAGCCTCCTCCGCAGGGAGGGAGGTGAAGCTCCCAGGGGCAAAACGTTTTGCTGGAGGCAAACAGCAAACAGCAAAGCCTTGGGAGCTGGTTATCCCCTTGGATCCCATCCCGCTCAGCCCAGAGAGGACCCTGCTCCCTTCAGGGGTGAGATGCTGGGTTTTACACCCAACCCTGGCCCAGCGGAGCCGCAGGGGAAAGGGCTGGTCTCTGTGCCAGCCCGGTGGCTGGCAGTGCCGGGCACACAACCCCGGCGGGAGCGAGGTGTCGAGGTCTGAAGGCTGTTTCCACGCAGCCCGTGCCAACCATTGTATTAAAATTTTTTCCTCTCCGTCAGCACAGCACAAGGAGGCCACTGTGTTAATGGCCCGTGCGACTAAGCACACGCTGGAGACAAACAAGGAAAGAGGATGCCAAAACAGGTCAGGCCAGGGATCTGTCAGTCCCCGGCTCTGCCACCTCCCCGTCACCCACGGCAAAGCACAGCTACGAACTCCTCCTCTGCAAAACACTCCCGCTCAAGGACGTTTTGCCTCCAAAAAAACCACCCAGATTCTTTGCAGCGTTAGCTGCTGCCCCAGCCGTCCTGCACCCTCCAGGAGCCGAGCAGGGTTTGGTTCATTTAGAACAGATCTCGCCCCCAACAACCAGGCAGCTGCAGCCACGCCGTGGCTGAGGGAAAAAAAGCCCCAAGACTGTGCCCAGACCCGTGGGAAGGGGCAAATCCATGGGGCACGCAAAGCCAGGGTGCTGCCGAGCCAAGAGCTGAGCACAGCCTGAATTGGGGCAGTTCTGGGGCCCTGCACGAGTGGCTCCCGTGTCCCAGCCCCTGGGGAGAGGCAGGGCTGGGAAGGGAACAAAGCTGGACTCCTGTCAAGTCCCCGTTAGTCTCTCTCGGAGGCACTTCGGAAGGAGCTGGAAGCCTTGTCACTTTGGATCAGCCGCGACGACCACGGCCCTTCGCTGCTCCGAGCGAGGGGCCCGTCCTCAAACTGAGAAAAAAAAGTTGAAGACATCTGTGAGCACTAAATAATACATGGGCTCAGGCAGGGGCTGCCTCCTCCTCTCCGGCAGGGTGTCGCCGCCTCCCTCCCTCAAACACCACTTTGCACTTAGGCAGCCCCCCGCAACTTTCACAGCGCTTTAAAATCACCCTGCGAGATCCCCCGGCCCCGCTCCCCCGACGCCACGCTGCGGTGCTGGGGACACGGCAGAGCAGGGGGGGGGACACGGGCAGAGCAAGGGGGGGACACGGCAGGAGCCCTCGTGTGGCTCAGCCAGCCTAAACCCACCGCTCCTCAAATCCCTTCCCCTCCTGGTGAGGTGTAACACCACTTCGGAAGCACGTGCATCCCAAACCCACCGCCAATAACGAACTTTTGGGGAAGAACCGGCGATAAAGGCTTTACCTTCAGAGCACCCTGGGAGCAAATATTTTTTGGTAAAAATACTTGAAGCCCAGATGAGTCCCCCCCCTACCCTGGGAGCGCTCCCTCAGGCAGGAGAAAGCTCCGAGCAGAAAAAGCAGGAGCTGGAGCTGAGCGTGTAGAAATGTGCCTTTTTTTTTTCTTTTTTTTTTTTTCTTTTTTTCTTTCTGGGTGACAGATAAATTATTGAGCGCCCCGGTGTTGTATTATGCATTCAGCCATCCTCCGCAGCCCGCGCCGCACCGGCTGCCGAGCGGCTTTCGGGGGCTCTGGAGCAGCGCGGAGCTCCACGACAGGCCGGGGAAGCGCCAGCGGCACAGGCTGCCCCAGAGGGACACCCCGGGTGACAGTAACATGGTGCGAAGGGGCACCCGCACCGGGCACCCCCCAGGGCTTTTATGGTTCAAAAAATAAAAAATAAAAAAAAAATGGGGGAGTTCTGGAGGCTCTGAGGAAAGATTTAGTGTCTTTTTGCTGGTTTTGGGGACAGAGCGGGAGGCGAGAGGGGCTGCAGGGACAAGAGGTGACACCACCAGCAGTGAGCCCCAAAAATCCCAGCGGGAAGCAAACGTGCAGGACGGGCAACCGGTGAAATCCTGAGAGAGCCCAGTGCCAACGGGACACCGGGCACCACAACAGAGCCAGGACCCTGAGTGAGGGACGTGTCCCAGCCCCAGCATCGGCCACAGCAGCCCCCGCGAAGCCCCAGCGTCACCCCTCCTCACTGTCACCCCCTCCCCACTTGTCACTCCTTTCTACCTTTTCGGTTTTCAATCTCTTCGACTCAAATCACAAGCTCCTCATTAGCACACGTTTGCATGTTAATGACATGTCTTACAGTTAAGAAGCCTTTCCATCTTGTGACATCGCTTCTCCTTTCCTCCCGCGCCCCCGACTTCCTATTAATGTGTCTTCTCAGCTTCACATGACGACTTCACCAGCTAATTCCCAAGTCACCTCTGCCGAGAGCTCCAGCCTTTGCACCAAACGCTGCGCCAGGAGAGAAAACTCCCGGAGAGCGAGAGGGACGGGGCCTTTTGGAGACACCGACTGCGGGTGTTCTACCAGAGGCTAACACGCACCCAAGCTTCCCAGCAGGGAGAAGATGCCTTTAGAACAAAAAGGTCAATATTAAAGTAAACCAGATGCTAAAACTCACTCCAAAAAAATAAAACCATGGAGTGATCCAATGTCTTCAGCAAACTGCCCGACGGTTTGCTGAACCCTGTTTGCAGAAACCCTGTCGTGCTCACAGCCGGGACGCTGCGGGGCCAAGGCCATTTGGTTTTTGAGCAGCCCCGGATGCTGCTGAGATCCCTCAGCAAGGGCAC
>JAHREE010122594.1:0-13558 GCA_033628505.1 Tringa tobata | reverse complement strand
ACAACCTCTCCAGCTCCTACCCTGTCCAGATCTTGGCTGTTTCAGAGATTTGGATTCCTCCCCTTGTCCCAGTTCCTGCAGAAGCCCTCTCTTACAGAAAGTCAAGGTATTGCTTTACCACTACAATGTTTCCGGTACTGTCAATTGTGTCTCCTGAACAGGGACAACTTAAATAATTCATTAGAATCATAGAATCATAGAATGGTTAGAGTTGGAAGGGACTCTAAAGATCATTCAGTTCCAATGCCCCTGCGGTGGGCAGGGACACCTCCCACTAGATCAGGTTTCTCAAAGCCCCATCCAACCTGGCCTTAAAAGGAGGAATGCAGAGAAATGGAGGAATTCAATACATTTTAAAAAAATAAATCTGGCGTTAAATGTGTGATGTGAAACTCAAAGTGTTGACTGATGCTTGGAGCACAGCTGGATGGGAGCACTTCTAGTCCCTAGAGCCATGCCAATACTGAACTCTGAAGCTCATGAATCACAAAATCTGATCCCATCCTGGGATGGATTTGTGACAGTGAGCATCAGGTAATATGCTGGTGTGAAAGCTCCATCCAAGAGCTCTCTGGGCCCTCAAGCAACACACAGATACTAGTTCCAAGCCCACTACCTAAAGAGATTTACTAGTCCTACTCCCAGCAATGTTTCACAAAAGGGATGACACCAAATGGATCACATCAAATAGATCACACCAAATTCAGGAAAAATGTAGTGTGTTTTTAGTGTATGTGTGATGCTCACCATGCCAGAACCTTCTGGATCCGACGGTCAGAGCTACCAGTCAGCTCCAGCAGAAAGGTAGGACTGTCACTGTGAGCTGTCACCATTCTAAGAAGGTCCTGGGTGATGGGAGGGATGTTCATCCAAATCCTAATATAGACGACTGGAAAAAAGTATCAACTTGCATTATGCATGAAAAGAGGGTCAAGTTTACTCCATCCAGGCTTCAGTCAGACAACCACAGGCAACCTGCAGATCCTGTCAGACTGTCCTAGAACTACAAAGACCCTCTTGGGGCATTGCCATTAGGGCAGGAAGACCCTATGGTGCAGTTTACTGTGATTATTGCCTTCCTGCCTTCAAGGGACCAGAGCTTGCCATCAGCAGCAGCTCCCTATCTACCTTTCCATTGAGATGATCACCCACAACCATATTTCAGACCATTCAGTGGAAGAAAGAACAAGGGAGGACAAAGCTGAGCAATCTCCCAGCCTGGGTGGATGCACTGTCCCCAAGGCTGGATGCAGGCAATGGTCTCACTCCACTCTCAAGCCCACAAAGGTCAACGCCCAAATTATTAGAACTCATTTAAAGGTCCAGATACAAGATTAATTTGACCGACAAAGGACTAATTGGTTTCAGGACTAATTAAGTACATTTACTTGGCTTTGCTTAATCAGTGAAATTTCCAATGGCATTAAAATGTCTAAGAATACAAATCCCTGGAGATTTAAAGCAAATAGTTAAAATCAACTTAGATCCAATTATCATATAAATCACTAATGACCTGAGTAAATTGGAAGCTCTTTGGCTCAGCCTCTAGGGAAGAATAAACCTGATAAAAATGAACATGCTACCTGGATTAATGCAAGGGCTCAGGGGACTTCATTGCAAATATTCCAATAGGACTTTTTCAGTGACATTGTTACTCACCGCAAAATGCCAATTTTTCAAAACAAACAGTTTTCAGAGGAAGGTTTTGTTGAAACTTTCAGCAGGAACTTCCATATCTTTGTGTTCAGCATCCAAAGCTATATTCGC
Organism: Tringa tobata; assembly: GCA_033628505.1. Classification (NCBI taxonomy): domain Eukaryota; kingdom Metazoa; phylum Chordata; class Aves; order Charadriiformes; family Scolopacidae; genus Tringa; species Tringa tobata. The sequence continues at coordinate 11,791 of JAHREE010122594.1, read as the reverse complement.
TGAAGAATAGCCAATTATCCATTGCTGGGCACATTCCTGCTCCATACTGTAACTGGAGGGCAATTAGTTATTTCCGGTCCCATCCTCCCACACTCTGCATTTCATCTTGCTCATGGTCACAGTCTGATATTCCATTTATAGAAAGAAAAAACATAAATGGAAGTGATTAAAGACTTCAGTTTGGTCTAATGAGAAAGAACTTGCAAATATTAGATGTCCCAAAATATTACATGTCCCAAGACACTCAGATCTAGTTTTCTAAATTAATTAATCTAATGAAAACGGTGCTGGACAAAGAACACCAGGTATCTTCCTTGAGCAACTTCAATTGTCAATTGAACTACACAAGTTTAGATTTCCAAATCTCAGGAAAGATCACAGAAGCATGATGGTGACCGAAGCCACCTGATGGATATAAGACATCAGATAGCAAACACAGAGGAAACACCTGTAAGAGCAATATTTTTTCACCCACATTCCTTTTTAGGTGCAGGCTACAGGTGGTTCCCAGAAGACCCAATCTCCACTAACCACCTAGGCTGTCTCAACTGGTTTATTTTGCCAGCCCAAATTCCAACCTTCTCCTCCATTCAAAGGACTGCCAGGCTTGTAAAAAGTGGTACATGAGGAAAAAAGAAAAAAAAAGATTAAATATGATACAGTTCTTATATAACCGATGATTACAAATCCTAGTGTTTGCATCTGCCAAATCTGCAACGCACATTAGAAGTGCTGCCAATAAATGAACATTCAAAGCCTTCATCTCCTGACTCCAGAGTTTAGCCAGGAAATGCTCACAGTCAGAATCCCTCCCATTCCAGCTTTGCTGTGTGATTTCCTAATGACCCACCAAAGAGTTAATCTGAGTGTAATGAGGTGCAAATGGGATAAAGAATTAACTGTAAATACCTCACCCACAGTGGAATAAAGTGATTAAAGAAATGTCCTTGGACCTTTGGCTGTGTCTTAGGGAACAATAAAAAGAACAATATTAAGGTACACCAACCACCTCAAAAATCCACGTGAAGTTAAAGCCGTGGTCCCCCCACTACACAAACGATGGAAGCAACCTCCGGAGAGCTGTGTTTCTACACGTGCTTTGGACATCCCCTTTTCTTCTGAGCTCCTGCTCTGGTATCAAAGCACCATCCCAGTGGTCTGCAATAGGTTGGATTTTGTTGCACCCCTTGTGGTGAGGGGCACATGAAAGTGGATGGCCAAATGGGGTCATGTTGTGGGTTTCAAGAGGGGTCTGCTGTGTCAGAAAACCCTCCCAAAAGGCATGTTGACTTGACCAGGGGTCCTGGTTTTTAAAGGAAGGTGCACATCCCAACCACAAAGCAATTTCTGGTTGACCAAAGAACCCTTGTGAGATCCAAATGAAAGGCATGAAAGAAATCCATACCCTCCTCCCTGCCTCCCCTCTTCATCTTTGCCCTTCCTACCCCTCCTTTGTGTTATTTTGCTTTGATATTTGTCCAGGAAATCTCTCTGCACTTAAAAAACTTGGGTTCCCAGGCAAGTAATAAATATCCTTGTCATTTCCTGACGTAGAACACTTCAGTCTTTGAGATGCATAGGAGTACTTCTCATTTGTTTGTTTGCTTTTAAAGAAAAAAAAAGAGTTAACAAACAGACAAAGCAGAAAACAAAGGAAAACCACATTCCCCCTCACTCATCCTCCTCTTACTCCTTAGGAATACCAAAAACCTCTAAAATATGGACTAAGCCTTGGCAGCTTGTCTTGCTTTTCTCCCCTGTCATTAGGAGGATCATTAGAGGTCGGAGTACAGTCCTTGTGTGGATAAAACACCTCGCAAAAATGTAAGCCTGTGACTAAATAATGCTCTGATTGAGCCAGTCGCTCAGACCCTTGTTGCTGGAAATGCCCAGCAGCCCTGAAGTATTGTAGATGGTCTCTTCTCCCAAGTTACAGGGGACAGGACAAGAGGAAATGGCCTCAAGTTGCACCAGGGGAGGTTTAGATTGGATATTAGGAAATTTTTTTACTCTGAGAGGCTTACTAAGTATTGGAACAGGCTGCCCAGGGAAGTGCTGGAGTCACCATCCCTGGAGGTATTTAAAAGCCGGGCAGACGTGGTGCTGAGGGACATGGTTTCGTGGTGGTTTTTGTCAGTGTCGGGTTGATGGTTGGACTCGATTATCTGAAAGGTCCCTTCCAATCTAGACAGTTCTATGGTTCTATGTAGGGATGCAGCAGATGTTGGGGTCTAAGTTATGCACTTAGAGGTGCATGGGGGAGAAGGAGAGGCTGAGCTGCAGGACAGTGGTGGAATGAACTCCAGCCTCTGCTGGAGTTCCATTTGCTGGTTTTCCCATCCTTCCTGGATAAAGGAAACCCAAGGAAAATCTGAGCACGACAGGTCCCCACAAAGCCAAAGGCAGCCTTTTGCTGGGCAAAAAGCAAGCCCTCGTCTGAGCGCAGGCAGAGCCCCGAGAGATGATCATGGCCACCACCGTGGTGGTGTGGATGCAACTTATAATGTAGCATATTGAGGTGGTAATGGGAAATATCACATCAGTACACCTTGCTCACCCATCACCCCACAGCACCCCCTTGCTCGCAGCCTGCACAGGGGAATGGAGATACCTGCCATCACCTGGAATGTCCTCAGGGCCAGGAGAAGGAACGCTGGCTAAAGAGGGATTGGAAAGATGCAAGTTCAAGGCTTACCATGACCAGACCTCATTCCAGCTGACAAGAGGACAAGTTTGATCCCAGAATAAGAGACCTGCTCTGTTCCTACAGCTCCCTATGAGGATCCTGGACAAACTAATGAGGATGGACCAAATCAGATCCTCACCTACGGCTCAATGGACACCCACCCAAACCAAGGCGAGTTAGGGAGCTGAGCATCAACCTCTCTATCTGTAGTGTTCTCCTAGGCAAGACTGGGGCTGCTGGTTCTCCAAAGGGAGAACAAAACAATCAACGAGGGCTGCACTGCATGGCCTGAAAGGAAAATTTCCTCCTGACCACTGTGATCAGATGCATGAGCATTAATTACCTTGATGTTACTCTGGATGCCCCATGGCAGGGGGGTTGGAACTGGATGATCTTTAAAGCCCCTTCCAATTCTAACCATTCTGTGATTCTGTGAACTACACGCTTTTAACAGCCAGTTTCTACTTTCTTATTCTGTGCCACCACCGTGTTACATTACAAAAGTGTTCAGTCTCATATTATATTCATTTATATTAGGTCACTGCCCAATGCCACACGCAGACATTAATTACATCAACCAGTGCAGGACCATTGAAACTGGGCTAAGACAGTCCATGTCCGCTCAGTTTGGCCCTGGGTCTGAATTTCAGGGTTAAATATCTTTACATCTGTGCAACCCCCAAGTCAGCTGCACGCAGTCCAAGAGGGATCCGCAAGTTTTACACTTCAGGGTGGAAAACTGCATCCTTCCCCATGTGACACGTCACATTTGGCCTGGAAAATTTGCTTTTCTCTGGGGAATCGAGTGCTCATCTGTATAGACGGTTCATGAGATAAAAATAGGTCAGATCTTGTTTCCCCTCAGGGTTCTGGGATATTTTTTTTTCCTCTTTGTGCTGCAAAAACCCCCCATCATATCCCAGGAAGCTGAACCTGGGGTTTCCTGCATGTACTGCAGGACAAGCATCCACCTGCATTCTAGGCTCTGGCTGCCAGCTTACTCGGGCTGCTTGTCCCCAAAATTATCTCACACGGGATGGAGAGGCTGGAATTTGCTCTGCTGGCTGCAATCCATCCAGCAAACTCCAAGATTCCCAGGGAGGGGGTGGCCGTGGCCAGGGCAGCTTTGCACCCACACACTCACAGAATGATATGGGGTTGGAAGAGACCTCTGGAGATCATCTCATCCAACCCCTGCCCCCCCCCGCCAAAGCAGGTCCACCTAAAGCAGGTTGCACAGGAATTTGTCCAGGTGGGTTTTGAATCTCCAGGCTGGTTTTGAACATCTCCAGGCGGGTTTTGAACGTCTCCACTCACTGGAGCTTCTCCGCAGTCTAGGGGATGCTGAGCCATCCCCATCTCCTTTGTGGAGCGTAAATGTTGGCAAACAAGGGTTTGCCTGTTGCTAAGCTACACGGGACTGATTGGTGCAGCAGTGAAGGCAAGGGTCTGCAAGCTCGGGTCCCTAATCCTTGGGGTGAGGAAAAGGGGCTTCCTGCGACTCCCGGGACAGGCTGCTTGCAGCACAGTCGAGGTTGCCAACACCAGCTGCTGCTGGGGCTTAGAAACCGGTGACACCCTGGGGATGGGGGGCATGAGAAAGCAGGCAAGGATGCTTGAAGATGTGTCTTTTAAAATGAGGAAGGCTTTAAAGAGCTTCGCCCCTCACTGTAGAACCAAAATCCGATGCCACGTAACTGCCAACCCCTCTAAAGCTTCAAATACATCCCTTCAATTTAAAAAAATATTTTAACCTGGAAAACCCCCCAACCATCAAAGTATTTTGCCTTAAAAAAAACACCCCAAAAAACCAACAACCAACCAAAAAATTCTAACGAACTACAAAATTTCAAGCAAAGAAAATAAAAACCACACGCTGAACAGAGGCAACATGCAATACATCCGAGCTGGGACCCTTCACCTCCCACCTTCACCAGTGTCACCCTAAAGGTCATGGCTCGGAGCCCACCAACATTGGGGCAGACTCCTGGGAGCGTTGCCTGCAAGTGTCTTGCAGTGGGGGAGGCCTTCTCTAGACTTTTTCTTTTCCCACTACTGCTACTTAATGAATAAAGCCTAATCAATACTCGTAATAAAGCTTCCTAGGCGGGAGGAGGTAAAGACACGGCTCAAAATTATCATTATAATGGGAGGATTGATTCTCCCTCCAGTAACTCAGCTCTGAGAGCCTCAGACTTCAGCTCACAAATCTGACTTTCTGCTCAGCTCGGGCTGGTTCTGGCCTTGCCAGTGTGGACATGTGTGTCCCCCAGCTCCCATCACCCTTCCTGCAGACACCTTCCAAGCATGAACCAAGGCAGAGAGCCCCAAGATCACAGAACCGCGAATCACAGAATGATACGGGGTTGGAAGGGACCTCTCGAGATCATCTAGTCCAACCCCCTGCCAAAGAAGGTCCACCCACAACAGGTTGCACAGGAACATGTCTGGGTGGGTTTGGAATGTCTCCAGAGAAGGAGACTCCAGCACCTCCCTGAGCAGCCTGTTCCAGGGCTCTGCCACCCTCAAAGGAAAGAAGTTCCTCCTTATGTTTAGGTGGAACTTCTTATATTCAAGTTTGTGCCCATTTCCTCTTGTTGATGTTGCCACCTGTAGCCTGAGAGGATTCCTCCGTCCCCCTAATGCCCCATGTTTTTTGTTTTCATGGAAATCAGGGGTATTAATGTGACATGAAGCCACACCATCTCTAGGTAGGTGCTTTCAAGACCAGGGCTTGGACTGGCCTGTGACCCAGGAAGAGGTGTTGCATTAGTCTGACTGGGGGAAGATTTATATTAGTGCCTCCAAAAAGGGGATTTTTGGGAGGCATTTCTCATTGGAGATCCTTTTCATGTTAGAGGGTTTTACAGCAAGTGTTTTCTGTCTCCAAAGCAACACTGCTACATTAGCACAGATCACACTGAGCCTCGGTGCACTGCCAGGGGGGGAAGGAGAACCAGCTTCCCTGGATAACTGGGCTCCTGGCTCTTCTGTCATGGCCACCAACACTGGGAGTAATTAGTGCCTCTGTAAAAACCACGCTTGGCTGGATCCAGAGTGAATAGCACCAGCAAGAGGTCTGCAGGCTTTTGTACACTGCTGAATGATGGTATTTGAATAGCACTTACTGTGTTTGATGAGGAGGACTGGTGCTGCGTGGTGGAGGGGTGTCCAAACACATGCACACACACACACACACACACTCTGATGTGGCTACATCAACATTTGGTTCTCAATACAAGTTTTCAATACAGCATCATTGGCCTGGGGTGGGGTAAAACCTCCTCCTCCTGCCAGACTGGTCTGGGAGTAGCCACGGTTTCTACCCAGGGGACCTTCTCCTATGGCATTCCTCTACCAGGCACCTCTTTTTGTATTACTGGTACAGCAACAGCTGGGGGCTGGTGAGAAACGTGTCCAGCCTGAATGTGAAGCCTGGTTTATGTGCAATGGATGCAGAAGGCAACAGTGACCCCAGCTCCCATATGGGAAGTGTTGGGTATGGATCTTCTAAGATGAGAAAAGGGTCTTCAGAGGGTGTGGGACATGTGGTGGACACTGTGCACCTTCTACAAAAGAAGAGAGAACTTCAGTTCTTCAGTTTCTGGAGAAAAGAGGATATTTTGTTAGATCGAAATAGCTGTCAAACCCAGAAAGTTGTTGGGACAGAAAAAAAACCCAGCATCTAATGAGCATCAAGTGCTCCAAGTTCTCCCTGACCAGCTTCCTTGTGAAGAGAGAAAAAGCAAAACCGGTCTCATGGAAGAAAACTGCTGTATTCATCGTTGGCTAGGTAGCAGCAAAGAGGCTGAGGATGGGCTTGTTTGCCCAAAAAGTTCCCACCCTAGTAGCTGGTACTTCCAGGACGTTATTAGAGGTACCTTTAGCACAAACACTGATGCTCACCCTGCTTTTGTTCCATGTTTAATGGAAACAGGGATCACAAGCTGCAGCAGCAAAGAGAACTCAAGAGGGAAGAGCTAAATCTCTCCATGTTCGGGGTGCAAAGGACTCATCTGAACACTGTGCCATCAACACATGAGATCGCCCACCACCCTCCGTGGGAGACAAGCATTCCTGGAACCCCCAGACCATGAGCCGTGCTCCGAAGTCGGCACAGGGAGTTTGTTTTAATGTCATATTTTTGTCCCTCTCTTGTCAGCCTGCGGTGAAGCCTTCCCAGCAGCAGATTTAGACCCACCACCGTCTGGCAGAAGCCCGGCCACAAGCCCACGAAGGAGCAGCCAAGTCGAAATGAAGACAAAGCACCTGGGGGTTTTGATGGACGACAGGCAGCGCTGCCTTCAGCCCGAGCCGCTCATACAATATACAAACCAAGACACAAATCAATGCAAAGTGTTTGAACTCCAGAAAGAAAGAAAAAATCAACACATCCATCACACTCAGACACGTGTCCATTTGAGTCCAAACACTGGCAGCAGCTGGATTAATACAAACTGGGACGTACAAGTAGCAGGACATGAGGTCCCTCTCCCTTGCCGAAGAGGCAAATACTTCCCAGCCACCTTCGGCATCATCACCTGGAAAAATTCTCCCAATGCACCTTAATACAAAGGATTTAGCCCCAATCTAAGGAAGGGATGCTAGGGGGATAAGTGCTACCCCACGGCTGAGTTTTGAGGATGAAGACAAAGCTGGGGTTAGACTCCTCAAACAAATAGCTGAGCATTTAATAGGGGAAAAAAAAAAAAAAGAGGAAATGATGCTACAGAAAAGATAAAATAGCAAAAGGTTACACCCAAACCTGCCTGACACAAGCTCTGCTCACAGCTGCTATATGGGATCTTGCCCCAGCATGTTCCAGTTCTGGCAAAGATGGTCACACTGGAGAAGGAAATGGGGCATTCCTGGGGCCATGATCAGTCAGGAACCCCCCAACCTCCAAGAATTCTCTTACAGATGGGTATGGAGAACGGGGACCAAGCCTGCCCACAGACAACCATATATCCTCACTTCCCTTCTATCTCTGATGGAGTATGGAAGAGACCCCCCAGGGACCTTCTGTCCATCGCTCTGTGTCATCGCTTTATTAAGGAGGTGAACTGCACTGAAGTGCATGGGTGACTATTAAGGTGACATTGATTCTTCTTTTGAATCTTTCTGTCCAGTAATTAGCATAAGTTGGGGTTTTTGGGGGCATACAAATTAAGCATTAGCTGGATTGGCCAGAGGTAGCTTGTTCAGTTTTACCTGATACTATGGATCGGGAGTCTTGGGGAGGCAGTTGTCTTCTCCCCAGCCCAGCTATCTCAAACACAAGGGTGTTTTACAACCTGCTAGTTCATCCAGGCTTAGCCATCCTCCTCTTACTGCGAAATCACAAATAATTCATCCTAAGAAACAACTGTTGCACCAGTTTATTAAGCTTATTAAGACCATGGCTATCAGCCAGCCCTAAGCATTTCAAAGAGCCTAAGTACAAGGAATAAATTTATATAAAGTAGATTTAAGGAGGAGGCACTTAACCCTGCAAAACATCTCCCTGTGCATCGATGCATGAGTCATCTAGTGAGACTCTCCCACCTTGCAGAAGGCATTTGACCTCTCAAAGAGCACTTATTTCAGACTGTCTGCAGACCCTGGTGGGTACTTCCAAATAGCTCATACTATGTCATGGTTTCAACCTGTCTTTACCTGGCATAATGCAGAAGAACTCATTCAGATTTGGGTGATGCTAGAGAGAAAGGCACCTGGACCAGCCTCCGGCTCCCAGTTCAGCTGCTCTGAGTCTTGGCCAGAAACACTGATGCAGAGATCTGATCCACTGAAATCGGGAAGAAAGAGGCTCCCAGACATCCCTGAGGCTCACCAGGATCACACGAAGAGATCGAGAGAAGCTCAGACTTTAACTCAGACTTAAAACCACAAATTCATTTCTAATCCTGCACCACTCTCAGGTCATTCCCCAAGCTCATGAGGCACAGAGGTGATGGAGCAGGAGCCCTCCAAATGCCTGAGAGAGCCAGAGAAAGGGCAAAACTTGAAGTTAGCCCCATGGGCACTCCCATGTTCCCCACAAGGACCAGGGGACATTATGGGGAGCACTGTCTCCTTGCTGCTGCTGTCTGCAGCTTGGACACGTCAGAGAACTTCAAGGCATTGCTCTGATTGCCGTGGACAGCAGATATCACAGCCAGGATGGGGTTATTTCAATCCCTCCCCGTCCTTCTCCTCTGCTGCTGGGTAGGGAACCCATCATCGATTCACCTTCAGCTCCGAGCAACTGCAGAGTCCTGGACCAGGAGCAATCAAGTAGCATCAAAGAGAGTATCAGTCATTTCTTTTAGCAGGATGGCAGGTGTCAGGGAGAGCACCTGCAAACAGAAACAGGAGGATGGGCTGCCTCTCACTCACTCCTCTGTCCATCCATCCAAGGTGCTCCAAGACCATCGATGAATACTTCGCACTTCTACAGCAGGTCACAGGTTCAAAGTGCTGGGCAAATATTAATTAATTAACCCCTTTGCCAGGCTTGTGAGGAAGGGGAGAGTGGTCATTTCCATGGGGTATGTTGGTAAGAGAGGCTGGGGATGTTCATGGCACTGGTGGAGAGGAGGAGACAAGCTGGTAGGGGGTGAAGGTGACACCTTGTGACTCTTTTCCTGCTGATGCCCTTTTGTGCCCACAGAGCAGTTACATTCATTTCCTTTCAACTGCAAACAGAAGGGGAAAATCACATTCTTCTCCTAACAAGGGGCAAGGACAGAAGCAGAGTCTCCATCAGTGGCTGCAGCTCTTCTTCTGGACTTTTCCTACAAGTCTATAGAGATCCATGTCCTGATGGGAGGCTGTTCATCTCTGCTAAAAAAAGTTTAAGCACTTTCCCTTTATGTCTGATTGGTGGCCAGACCTGGGGTGTTAGTGCAGGTTTTTTTAACTAAAGTTGATGTGAAAACGAAAGGTTTGGAAGGTCCTCATCAAAGAAGGTCCTCATCAAGGACACTGCTAGGTCTGTAAACTCTTGGACACAGGAAGCATGTTTTGTGCCAGTCCATGTGGTGCTAACCACAAAAGCGTGACCAGAGGTGCTTCAATGATCCAAATAATTCCCCTTTAATGGGCAAAATTAGTTTATGCAGCGGCCAAACATCTGTCAGAATAGGGTGAGGTGGAGTTCATTCTGCCCCAGGCTGGGAAAGGATGTGGCATCCCTTCTGGACCCGTCTGGAAGCACACAGGGTCTTCATCCAAAACATCCAAAGCCTTTTCTGTGACAGCTCCTGAAACCCCTCCCTCACCAGCTTCCCAGGCCAGGGAGTCTCCATGACCAGCCTGGACTGACAGTGCTTCCTCCTCCACAGAAAATGCACCCAAGCCCCCAGTACTACAAATTAATGCCCAACAGCTCTGGATGCAAAAACCCCAAAATACTATTTTGTTGTTTTACCAGGCTGCTTGAGCTTGCAGGAAGCATCGAAATATGTAAAACAGTGCTCTGATTCCATGTCATTCTCACACAGCTGTGCACCCAAAGCAGCATCTCTCCCCTCCATGCTCAAGACTCATCTGCTAATATTCCCTTTCCACCAACACAGGGGCAATTAGGAAGGTGATGAAATCCAGTGCACACCAGCTACCAGGCTCTGCTACCTCACAGCTCTCCCTGAGCACCCCATGCTGCCCACCCCACCCCAAAATCTGAGTCCTGATCCCCCTCATCCCTATAACCCCAGCCTTCCTTTGCTCTGCACCTTCACTACAGGAGACCCATATATCATGTTTTCGCATCTTAAATCCTTTTCACACTCCTAAAATTCTCAGAAAACGACCGGAATAAATGTTTGCCTTCTTAATGAGAGCACACCCGAGGATTCACCACTGGGGAGAGCCCAGAGGCTGTGAACAGATGTGTCCTTTGGTCAATCCAAACCCTATTGTCATTCGCCACCGCGACCCACCACCGCCCTGACAGGAGCCGACAGACACGGCTACATCTATTATAGCAAACGAGACAAGGTCAGGGCAGAGGATCAAGCTCCAGCACACAACTACGCATACTTTTAAGCTACTGGCGGGCTATCTGTCACAGTCTCAGGCCACAATGAGCAGCCTCCCAGACACTGGCCAGACCTTGGAGGTCTACACGGGCCAAAGGACCTTTCCCAGAACATAGACTGGGTTTGGTCACCCTGTTTTGGAGAACAAGAAAATTTAGGCATGGGGGCACAACCGTGCCATGCTGTGTCTCCAGGCCAGTGAATGACCTCTGTCCCATGTTGCTTATGACAATGACACAGCCAAACAGCCCTGCCATCTTCTGCAACTGCTCCTTGGAAAATCATAGAATCAGAGAATTGTCTAGGTTGGAAGGGACCTTTAAGATCATCTAGTCCAACCATCAACCTAACTCTGATACAAACCACCACTAAACCACCCTCCCCACCAACCCTCCAATATTTTTTTTCTGCAAGGCTACCCCATAAAATCCAGGAGCAGCAAAGCGAGGAGGAAGGGTGTGGAACCCCACAAGTACGAGCAAGATCTCCCTCAGGCAGCAGCAAGTGCTTGAGATGATTCACCCAGTCCTGCCTAATGTTAGGATGAAGGAGGGAAGAAACGCCACCTTGCTGTAGAGTTTGCCTCACACCAGGGCATCACCATGGGTGGAAGTCATCCAACTGCATTTGCAACAAACAGAGAGGGGGGAAGAGAGGGGGGAAGGAGGAATTCTGCCTTCTGTATGGAAAGCAGACACCCGGGCTCTTCACTGTGAGCTCTAGCAGCTGACACACGGCACCTTGAGTGCCGACCTACTGCTCTGACCAGAGATCAGATGGTGGCTGCAGAGCTCCCAGCTGAGGGCAAAGCCTTGCTCACCCTCAGGACGGTTTTGAAAGAGCTATAACAAATCCCCTTCGCCTCCCCCCATCCCCACCAAATCAACATCTTGCCATCTTTGGTGCTTCATGTGTTTTTACATACCTTTTACAGTCTCATTGCAAGTGCTGGGAAGAAAGAGGAGGTTCCTTCATTGACTGGAGCAGAGGATGTTGCTGCTGCAATGGCTCCTGTGGGATGTGGACACACGGGGGCTGGAGAAAGGGAAAAGCACAGTGGGAAGAGCTCAGTGTGACACGATGTCTG
>JAHREE010122588.1:0-10306 GCA_033628505.1 Tringa tobata | reverse complement strand
CAGAGCAGTTCAGAGCCGCATCTGGCCATCGCTGCTGGTCTGTGCCCTTCAGTTCATCACACCAAAATGTCAATCTCACAGCCTGGTTCCAAGCTCAGATTACTGACAACTGACAAAACGACAAACTGTTAACCAGTCATTTCCACAGAAAGCCCAAGAGGAAACAGCAAATTATACCACACCTCAGTCATTAATGCTTGAGCAGAGAAATTATTCCAACTAATAATCATCAACTGAAAAGTTTATGGCAGAAGGTTTTCTGAAAGCTGCCAGGGAAAAGTGCGGTAAAAAAAATGAAGGAGCTGTTTTAAGACAAAGGATCAGTTCAGACGGGAGTGTTTGCTTTAGATGGAGGCTTCCTGCATCAAGGGGAGCCTTCTCCGTGCCACAAGGATCCTTAGGAAGAGCCTGGTGATTCGAGTACCCATGAAAGGCCCATCTGGAGGCAGCGCTAAGGAGAGATGTGAGCCTTTAGGGGCACTTGACCTGTCTCGCCCCAAAAAGGTGGTTATTGGCACAGCATTAGGCAATCGCCCTCCACTTAAAGATAAGCCTCAAGAGGGTAGCGGCTCGGCTTAGACTTCTTTGAAATTCAAGTCAATAAGAAATCATTTTGCTGCTGGTTTTGATGTGTTTGGCCCCGCAGCCTCTCTGACTGCTTTGAACCAGGAGTGCTCCACTGACGGCACTTCTGATTTTCTCTGGTGAAAGAGGAGCTGGCCCAGGCCCCGGGGGGTGAGCTCAGTGCCCCCCCTGCCAGCCGCCTCCTGCAAAAAAACCCAAAAAAGGAAGTTTTGTAACCAAACCACAAGACGTGAGATGGGAGCAGGTGTTTTCCCCGAGAAGTTATTCACTGTGGCCAAACAGAACAAAGCGCCGCCACCAGAAAAATGGTAATATTTGACCTATTTGTGTTTTTTCAGTAGGAATAATGCTGAGGACCTCTTCTCTGGTGTATTTCTTAAACTTTCCTAATCCATTTTACCAGCTTTTAAACTACATGATACTAAAACTGGGCACACACAGGAGACATTCATGTCCGCTGCCATTTATCCCCCCGCTGCGCTCACCGGTCCCCGTGTGCTCACAGCTGGAATTAAAGGGAATAGCTCACTGGTCCCCGTGTGCTCACAGCTGGAATTAAAGGGAATAGTTCACTGGTCCCCGTGTGCTCACAGCTGGAATTAAAGGGAATAGCTCACTGGTCCCCATGTGCTCACAGCTGGAATTAAAAGGAATAGTGGGGCTGCTACGTACAGACCCAGGTTAGACCCCACACTGCGACCAGGGAGAAGCTCCCAGGGCTGGCTCTCGCGCTGTGACAGCGAGGGGAGGACAGTGGTCAGGTTGTCCCGGGGTTTTGGGGCGCAGGCAGTGTCAGCGGGGTGGGAAGAACAGTTCTTTCTCCCCTGCAGGGCCACATCCAGGTTGCCGTTTCCTGGTTTGTGGTGGCCGCTGTGGGCAGACAGAACGGGAGATGAGTGGTGCCCCCGTGAGATGGAGGCAGAGTGAGCTGGGAAAGAAAAAGCAGTAATTCCAAGCAAGTTGGGTCTTGGGTATTGAAGGTGATGCTTTCAAGTGCAGTTTTTTTGGGAAAGTCTTTGTGACTATTTTGCTGTGGTGAACTGTATTTTTTTCACGAATGTGAGGAAGTATTAGGAATAAAGATGTACCTTCCTTTGCAGCAACCTCCCACGTACTATGTCAGTAAAATTGAGAGTGGATTCCAGTCATTTTCTGGAGGTCAGTAATTTTACACTGTCTTAATTTCCTATCAAACTGTTCTGGGCATGGGATAGGCTTTCGTATCTTTACAACACTGGATTTTGCAAATTATGTGTTTTATCAGGCTTTCAACATGTCATTCACCTAAATCTTCTGGCATCAAAGTGGAAGAGAAGGGACCGGGTTTCATCAAAGTTTCATCAAAGAAAAATTCTAAGCCATCACTTCAGATTTTTCTCTGACTTTCATTTTGCACAAATCCTTCCCGATATATCAAATCTGTGACAGGTTAATGACTGTATTATGGGGGAAATGTCCACGCTTTAGTGACATCTGTGACTGCTGCTCTGCCAGAGCACCTCAGAAAGATGCTGGTTCCAGCAGAGCTAGTGCGGATTCTCATTTCTGCCTCCCTCTGTGCCTCCAGGTATGCTTTACTACGCGGCCATACATGACAAGTTGTTTACCACAAAGCTGGGGAATTCCTTTAAGTGTGTCAGCAAGCAAATCTTCGCTTTGGAGAAGCACTTCCAGCTGCTCTTTGTTAACATGCAGCTGCAGGCGTTTGATATTGTGGGCAACCAGTTTGGAAAAGGTAAGTAGAAGGACACCTTTCCCACCCCTCCTTCCTCACCCCTTTTCCGCGGGGGCGAGCGGAGGTGTGCTCCCCCCCTGCACTGCCCAAACCCCCGGTATCCACCGCTCAGTTCAAGGTCACTGCTCTCCCTCTCGTCAGATTTTAGCTGTTTCGAAAGGCTGTTGCCACCCAAGAAGTCCCACAGCTGCAGCAGCAAAACTGCCAACTAATAAGGGATATTTGTGAATGCAGGATGAAAGTTTCAGAGCAGCTGTGTCTAGACATGGGGAAACGTGCTCCTGAGGAGGAGCGTGATGAGTGTGCTCCCTATTTCAGAGTTAACTGTGATGCTCACCTCTGCAATTTGTCTTTTCTTGAGTGCGGTCATAAGGAAGCCACCACGCAGCTTAGTAAAATACAGAGGCAGACCAGTACTGACTCCCCTGGTCTCTGGATTGCCCAGTATGGGGGCTTATCACAACTTCTTCCCTCCACCCACACCTGGGGTTCCTTCCACAAGGCAATGAGATGCTGTCAGCCTTGTTTCTCGTCTGGCGATGTATCAGGACCTGACCAGGCTTCGGGGTCCAGGGCTGCTGGGTGCACCAGAAACTCCCGTGTCCCACAGTACGGACAGTCCCACAGTCTCACCTCTTATGAGATGCATGAAAGATCCTACAAAAAGCAGAGAGGTGAAATAGATGGGACCCTGTGGTCTGTTTCAAATTGTACATCTCCACGTTTCTGTGACTTTTTCTCAGGGTGGTTCCATACAGGAACTCGGGTGGAGGCTCATCAGCTCTCCAGCCCTTCAGAGGCACTAATAAGACATCCCCTTCTTCTGACATTTGACTTCTGGCATGCTTACCAAATATTGCCCCTGTATTCTTTTTACTTTAAATCTCTCTTTTGACTCAGTTTGGCTCTTTGACTGATTCTTCTTTTGTTAGTTCACCATTTTGGCTGAATTTCTTATTCCAAAAGGAATATAATAGGAAACAACATTTGGAGCTTTTTTTTAAGACATGGACTTTTTTTTGCATACCTTTCTTTAAATTCGTAAAAGCCACACTGAGAATCCAATCTGTGCTGTCCTTCTCATGAAGATTTTTTTCCTGGGATAACACCGAGCTGGAACAACTCATGGGATCCCATCTGATCCCCACATCCCCATTCCACTTTGTACAATGAGTGAGTTCAATTATGGCTTTTGGTGTGGCCTCACCTCTAGCAGAGACAGAGCTTAGAAACACTCTTTGTCTCTCTCTCCAAACTCAGGCTAATCTCTGCTAGTCAATACCATATGCAAAAATAAAGTAGTTTTGCTCTTAATCAAAGGGCTGAGGAAGCAGCTACCACCACTGAAATATTTCCCCACTGGCCACGAAACAGTTATGAAACTGGTACGTACCTCTGCTGTGTATGCAGATTTTGAAAGGGAAAATCCCCAGTGAAGGAATGACTCTCCACACATCACCAGCCTCCTCTCCGGTGTCTCAAGACTGGTAGTTTCACTTCTGTTGCTCCTGGTTTACTTACCTTTAAAAACGGAAGAAAAAGCAAACGTTAATGATCATTGGTTTCAGGTTCCTTACAATTTTGTACGGTCTGCAGCAGCGTTACAGCCATAGCTTGGCCTGTTTGAGTCTGGGAAGTTGTAAAAATGTCTTCTCAACTACACTTCGTCTCAGAAACAATTCCTAGAGCTCATAGCCCAAGGTTTCGCCAAAGCAAAATGATAAATCCCTGGCTTTTGCCGTACTTCAATGCAAATACTTTTCAGCTCACTTCCTTAACAGCGGGTTACATTAACCAGACAGAGCTTTTAAAAGGCAGCATCTCGTAGCGAGCTGGTGGCTCTGGCTTTGTGGCCTTGCATCACGTGAAATTGCCATCAGCACCAGAGAAGAAGAGGGTTGGATTTTGGGGAGCGTGGTGGGGAGGCTCTGGAGCTGTGACGTGACGGCGCACACTCCTCACTCTCCCTCAGCAAACTGACCACTGTCGAGATTCCCATGGGGGAAAAGCCTGAGCGATGCTGCAGTCTGTGCCAGCACAGCTCTCAGAGTTAATAACAACAGAGCCTTTGGGCTTCAAGCGCTGCCAAAACCTGCCCTGGAATAGTCGGAGGGAGTGAAAGGGGTGGAGGGTGTTGGATCCCCCTTGTACCCCGGGTATAAACTGGGTTCACTGCTGAGCTGGGGCAGACCATGGGGTTTAGGTTGTGGTACTCCACCTGCAGGACAGCCTGCTGCTCAAGTGCCACTCCAAGCATCACACTAGAGATCTGTCTGTCCCCGGAGCCCAAGGAGGGACCGTTCCTACAGATCAGGTGGAAGGTCTGATGTGTCTTGCTCTTTGTTTTTAGACCTGCGCTTTGTGGTGTGATGCTCCATACCTGCTTTTGGCAGGAAAAACTCCCACTGTGCATGTACCGGTCTTGATGGTAGAACAATTACTGCAGACACGAAAGAGCAGAGTCGTTCCCCAGTCAAGCACATAGCTATTTTAAAAGGGGCAAGTAGTGTTTTGTCACCACAGATAAAAATGTCATAAGTATAGCTCAGGAAAAAGAAAGCGAAAAAACCCAGAAAACAAGGTTTTGAGAACTTGCGGCTTTTATTTGCTAAGTATTCTGGAATGTAGGTGTATAATCTAGGAGCACAGCGTTCTGCTATGACACGTTCTCTGATCTCCTTTGACTTTCAGAAGAAGAATGTTTTCCTGATAAGAACAGCAGAGCAGCTCCCATCGCGGTGGGCCTGAGCATCCTGGGACTCTTTGTCATTGTGTTCGTCACCTTCCTGATTTCCCGGAGAAAGCCGCACAGAGGATACGAACGGATCTGAGGTGCCCTTGGATTTCCAGACCCGTGTAGCGAGTAGAGAGGTCACGGGAGTTTTAGCTTCTGCCTGGGAATCTCACTGCCCCGAAGCCACCTTTTCACCTGGGACGACAGCGTGTGTTTAAAGCTACTGAATATTTCTGGGAGCGATTTCTTTAAGGTGGGAAGGAGAGAACTCACACCGTCTACTTTAGGCTGTTCTTAGTATCTCATTTAGAAAGAAGATTTTTATACTCAATTAAAGCATTCGCTTTTTTGAAAGGAGAGAAGGGATGAGGCATCCAGCAGGGAGGGTAAATATAGAGAAGAGCTTCAATTCGAAAGGGAGCCCCTGCCTGCAGTAGGGGTGTCACTGTCCCACACCCTTCCATGGGGACGTTTTAACAACAAATGCTGCCGAAAGCTCAGCGCCGCACGTGGTCTGACCCTGAGCCCGTCTGACACCTGATCGATAGGTCTCTCCCATTCAAATCTAAGTCCCATTTCACATGTTCTTTTATTTGCACGATTGGTGCAGTTTGTTGCTCCTACTGATACGGATATAGCATTTTCTTGTCATGTTCTGTACTTAAAAATCTCTTTATGTTAATATTCACTCTTTTAACATTTGATATCAACATGAGGAGAGAAAGCTGTTCCTAATGACTGATAACTCTGTTTAATCTTGTGATGGCCTCTGGCATTTTTACTGATGATGCAAAGTTAGTGTTTTTTTTTTTTCCCAGACTTTTTTTCTTTCTACAGTGAATCAAACGGTTGGTATTGAACAATGTTTGGCTTCAGGTTTACCTGATTTTTTTCTTATGCTTCTTATTGCTATGATTTATTTGCTATTTTTGTGAAGCTACACATGGCCCTTTCTGGAGGAATAATACTCAGGGCTGGCTCTAGACAGCACCGATGGAGCGTGGGTGGTACAAACTGATGAAACAATTGGATGCTCCCACGAAACGCTGCCAACACGCAGCAAAACTAATCCAGTGCAGTCAGGGCTTTACAGCTTTACACCGGAGAATTCCTGGCTGCACCAGGAGATCCCAGCCCCAACGTGCCACCTTTTCCCCCCACCACAGCCCAGCCTGTGTGTTGTCACCTCCTTCCCCGGCCACAGAACACACGGCCGGCAGCAGGGACGCTCTGAATTTAGTGCTGAGTTGGAATGAGAGGGCCCAGCTGCTCCCGGAGGGGCCGTGCCCAGCTCTTAAAGCTGACTGTATTTGTTTTCCGCCAGAATTCAGGTAGGTATTTGGCCAGTGCTCTTTTATCTGATGGAGTTGCTTTGAGGTCCTCTGCCCAAGTGGGAAGACTCTATAGGTGCCGGACTGGCTGCCAGACTTTCTCTTTTAAACATCTCATCTGAGGAAACGTTTTGTGCAAAAAAAGCCCCTAAAAGAGCACCACACAAAGAAGAGGCTCACAGGATAAACCAGTCCTACACAAGGGGTTACACCATGGCAGCAGCCCCAGCTCACTTTTCCCCCAGCTGTGGATTCAGATCAAGCCATCCCTGACCCAGAAGACATTGGTCATGATGCATCCCACCATGGAAACTACACTTAACTTGCTTGTTCCCTGGTGCTCTGCTCAGCTCTCACCACAGACCGTTCAGTCACCGTGGTCTCCTGCACGCCCCAAGACCATTCACCATGGTCTCCTTCATGCCCCAGACAATTCACCACGGTCTCCTGCCTGCCCCACACCATTCACTATGGTCTTCTTTCACACCCCAGACCATTCACCGTGGTCTCCTGCACACCCGAGGTGGACACAAGGGCACCCTGGGAGCACGATAATGGCATACTTAGCCAAATTGCTGAGGAGTTTATAATGCAAGATTTAATTTCTTTCAGTCCTTTTTGCTCTCTGATGGACAAAGTCCAGATTAAAAAGCAGCTGTTAATTCTGGTTGAAAGAGAGAGAAGCAGATTAGCATCTTGTGTAGGAAGGTGGTTTGGTTGATCACTTCTAGCTTGCTATAGTATACAGTTGCTAAAAAATAATTTGCTATGAGAAGTAAGCTATGCTCTTTATTTTTCTATTGTCGGTGTTTCTGTAATAAAGGTTGTATTTAGCCATTCAAGTGGGTGTTGCTGTGCAGTTGTTTTCTCTCGAGCGCTGTTTCACCTAAACTGTTTAAAAGCCAAGGACAATCTAACAAACAGGCAGGTTCCTCTGGGCTCTGGACACAACCCACAGACACAGATGTTTATATCTACCCGTGATATTTCTTCTGTGGCTTGGGCAGCTCATCTGACATTTCTATCTTCATTTCATCAGCATTACATAAAAAAAAAAAAGGGTATTGAAAATATGATGCGGTTTTCTGTTAATCTCCCCACATCTTCCAGAGTATCTGAATTCACTGTTTCTTTATACAGCTACATCTCCTTTTGTTTCCTCTTGGTGTGATAAACACAGACCGTAACTCACAGCAGATGTGATGGATGCTTGTTACTGCATGTTTAAACTGCTTTTACAGATAATCATCTCTGGAATGATGATAAGATTTTTTTTGAGGAGAATGCATCCCTTCAGTGTGCAGTTATGGAAACCAGAGGAAGTAAATAGCTGGGGAAATACCACATACAAACTTGAGAATTCAACAACTCTGTGTTGGTCAAAGGGATTTCCCAAAGGATGGGGACTGGACTAGATGCTCTTCAAAGGTCCTTTCCAACCCAAACGAGTCCATGATTTAGTGATTTGCTGTGATTTTGCTGTTTGTCACATCAACAGCTTAAAATACGACTGTGGGACACCTGCCTGAGCTAAACTTCTCAAAAAGAGGGGGCACTCAAAAATTCTTCGGTTTCCTCTTTAAAGTTTTTTCAGAGAATCTGGAAACTAAACCTGTGTAGATCTGTATTTGCATTTCAGCTGAGGAACTAGGATTTATGTGGGACCTTCTGCATGTTCATTGCACTGGGTGGGGTGTTTGATGGAAACCCATGAAGGCTGCTGGGCGTTGCACAATTCTTTCTTGACAAGGTTTAAGGGCAGATGGAGGGATGGTCAACCAGTTTTCCTTTTAAGGCAAAAAAACCCCATCCGTAAAGTCACGCCGTGGACTGTCCCAGAATCACAAAGGTTTGGAACTGACTGAAGAAATGTTTTTACATCAGAGTGCCTAGAAGAAAAGAGCATTTTTTTTTTAAAGGATCAATTTGAGGAAAATAATAAGGGCAAGGAGAGGAAGATTTGTATGAAGTTGACCCTTCTTCAGTAAGGTGGCAAGACACCTGGAGGCCACGCTGTGTCTCTGACACCCAGGGCTGTGGCCGTCACATGCCCATAGTGCAAGGTACTCGTGTCTGGAATTTGTCAGCCCCAGCAACACTCACACTCCCAGGGTTCCCTCAGCATGCGGGCTTTCCCAGCCACCCACAAAATGACACAAAACCTGCCATTTCCCTTTTTCTGCAAGTCCTATTGCCTATGAAGTTGGTAGATCCCGAGTATTTTATTAAACTAGAATTTAATTGGCTCAGTTTCTTACTTAACTCTTTCTTTAGAAACAAAATGTTGGGAAAAAGGGAAGTGTTCAATCTGCATCAGAAAATCTGGGCAAATTAGAGACACGGATCTTGGTTTTGAAACTCAGCTTTGCTGGGGCTTTCCTCTACCCCAGAAATTTCTGAATAATACAATTAATGAGTCCAGCCGATGTTTAACCTCATTCATTTTTGCCATGGAATGACATTATTTTTTTTTTCATCTTCTCAAGGAAAATGAATTCATATTTCAAACAAATGATGATGTTCACCATCTGCTCATGGAAAAAAAAAGAAAAGTACTCAAATTATTAATCTAAAGCAGCTTACAAAATATGCCAAGCTTCCATAATGACATTTAAAATGCTGCCAGTCCAACCTACCCAGTGCATCACAAGGCCTACCCCAGTGCTTCTGTCTATGTAAGTGCACGTTAAACATATTGCTGGTGTCAGTGAGAAAATTAGTATTTTCTGCATTTCAGTTTTATTACACTGAACTTTCGAACACCTGCGTATGCCGCCTGTCGGTCCCGCTCAATTTTGCAAGCCCTGAAGGCCACGCTTGCAGGGTGCCTTCACCACCAGCACATTTGCAAGAGAAATGATTTTGCAACTTCCATTAGTTTTCTACTGTTCCAAGCACAAACTGCAGCGCCGCCTCTGATCTATGTGTTGTACAGTATCTGCAGTGCTTCCCGGTGGGGAGCTACATCAAATGCTGCCATCTTGTGTTTAGAGACAAATTAAACAGGCTGATTTATTTTTTTTTTTTAAATCTGGATTTCAAAAGACAATTGCTGTCAGCATGCCATGTTGGAGAAGAATGAAGTGAATGAATTATGGAAAAGCAGAAGCTTAATAATATAGCTTTTAAAATCCCATCTTTAGAGGGAGCACTGAGCCTTCCACCCCTTGCAGCCAGGTTGAAGGGACCATACGATCTGGAGCTGATCGGCTGTCCTTGTCACCTACCACAGCCACCCAGTCCCTGCTGAGACCCAGGCAAATTAAAAACACCGCAACAGGTCACCGTGCCAAATTAAAAACAGCAACAGTGGAACAAGCCGAGATTACCGCGTACCAGGAATGCTGTTTATGGTGCTCTCTCAAACTGTGTTAATGCTTCAGAGAACACATAAAACCTGTTAAACGCTACCACTGTTACAACTGATAGCTTGTGTGTTCCTTCAGGGAAAAAGCATGCCTGCTTTGCTATTTGTAAACAGCAACCAGAAATACTTTGACTGCGTGTTACTGTGTTGTTTTGGTTTTTTTTTAATTTCTCTACATAATTCATATTAAAATCACGGGCATGTGAAATATGACTTTGGAAATGCTTTACAGTGGGTTATCACATGTGTTTATCTGAGCATTCTTGTTAATCTAGGTTCAGTAAATCAGTGTGACGGAGGCAAACACGGTGACCTTGGGGGTTCTTTCCATGTCCTGAGCTTTTTTTGCCATGTTCTGAGCTTTTCTTGCTGTGTTACCCACCTCCACATGGAAAACCAGATGGGCCGGGCTCGGCCTGCCTGAGGCCGAGCTGCCCCGCGCTACCTGGGAAGGGGAATCGGGGAAAAACAGTAACACTAAAGAACCAGTATTGATCCCCATATCGATATAAAACACCCAAGGACTGTCCCCATCCCATTCCATCCCAGGAAGC
>JAHREE010122586.1:0-11051 GCA_033628505.1 Tringa tobata | reverse complement strand
CCCCTCGTCCTCTCACTGGCAACCACTGAAAAGAGTCTGGCTCCCTCCTCCTGCAACCCACCTTTTAGATACTTGTCAGCATTGATAAGGTCTCCCCTCAGCCTTCTCTTCTCCAGGCTAAAGAGTCCCAGTTCTCTGAATCTTTCTTCATAAGGGAGATGCTCCAATCCCTTAATCATGTTTGGAAACTCCCAAGTTACAGAACTGCGGTGACACAGCCGGCAGCGTTCCGGGCAAGAACATCTGAAATGACAGAAGCAGCAGCTAACGGATTTGTGACAGTTTGTGTGTGCTGCTGTGGGTAATACCCTACCAGGTGGCTCTTTACACTGAGTTTTTTTTTTAGTTTTAGGTTTTCTCTTCATCTGAGTGTGTTTCCCGCAAGCATTTTCTGCGGCTGCACATGCAGGGGGTACTTTGAGAGAGGTTTTCGTTGTCTCCTGAGCTCTTCTCTCACCAGTGAAATTCAAAGGCAGGCTGTCAGGCAGCAAACACTCCTGTGTCCTGTGCTGTACTGAGATCTGCTCTGCTCACGTTTTTGCAGCCCATGTTCTTCTGCTCTCAAGGGCCACTCTTAAAGCTTTATCTTATTATCTAATTGAGCAGTAAAAGTTACACTTCTCAGCATTTACACTAACAGGTAAATGGCCATTAACATAAATGTATTATTTTCTTCCAGAACATCTCCTTACCAAGAATTTATGACGTTCTCTCCACAAAGCCTGTCCTCAATAAGGTAAATGCTTCTATTCTTGCAGGAAGTTTAGAGGGGGGAGGTGGGGGCAGATCACTAACTCCTCTGCAGCTGAGGAAGAGGGCACGGGGGTACATTCAGGGTTTTTTAGGTGAAATGTAATTGCTGGAATAGCTTTTTTCTGAAGGCCCTGCAGCTTTAAAGCCCCATGAAGCCTGAGCCCTTTCCTCACAGCTGGAGGCATCGTTTGCACTGCAGACATCCTAAGGACCCTTCTAACCTGAATTAACCTGTGATACGTGCCCTTCTAAGTAGCATGAAACAAGTTAATACATCTCATGGTTTATACATACTAGAGTCACGTTCTTGAAACACAAGATACTTTAGTCTGAACTTGAGGGTTTGGTGTTTAATTAAAAAAAAAAGATGACTAAAAGGGTGAGAAGAGTTTTTGAATGAGAAATGTAGTTACTGTATTCAGTAGAGGCAACTTTCTTGGTTGTGGACACAAGCTATTCATACTTGCACGTTGTTGAGTTAATAAAATAAATGCTCCTTTTCAGATGAACTGTTCTGCTAGTACCAGAGACAGTTTTTCACTAATTACTGTAATGAGGCTCTCTTTTTTTTCTTTTTTTCTTTTTTTTTTTTTTCCCTTCCCCCCCCACCTGTTAGCTGACTGTCTGCACAACGCTGATGGAGGTGTACAATGGTCATACAGAGACTTACCTGCGGGAGTGCCCAGACCCCTGTAGTCCTTGGTAGGCCTGTACCTTCCCTATGTTGGAAGCTGCTTGTCCGAATCGGAGGTCCTCCAACAACAAAATACTTCTGGAAAAAGATCCCTCAGCATAACTCCTTTCTTCAGAAATCTAATGGCTACATAGAAATGTCAATGAGCTTCTAACAGTGGAGGACCCTCTCTTTCATTGGACTTTCTTGCTTTCTGAGCAGCAGTTCTGCTGACAAGAAATGTATACTAATGTATATCTGGTTTGATTGCAGCTGTTTCTACCAAAAGAGTTCAGCAGTTAGCTCTACACCTCTTCAGTCCTGACAGTATTTTCGGTTTGGTTTGTGGGTTTGTTATTTTGGGGTTTGTTTGGGGTTTTTTTCAGATGAGAACACTTCTAAAGCACACATGAGTTAAAATGGCACCTACCAGGCATGGAAAAGAATCAGGCTAGTAGAAGGCCAGGTGGGACAGGACGGTTCTGTTCTTCTTTACTAAGCACTTAAACTGAATTCTTAGTGTTTTGGTCCAGTATGAGGATATGTCTAAGATGTTCTGTTGTAAAATAACCTACCAAATTTCATACTTAGTGAGAGAAACAAGGTCATAGGGAAATAGGAGAAACAAGATCTGAGCCAAAAAATGTTTTTTCCCTGATTTATAGATCTTTTGCTGAAGCTCTTTCTTGGCCTGTTAACAAATTATTTTTTTTTAATACAGATATTTCTGTTGTCTCAAAAAAATAAATACTAATACAATAAATATTCTTAAGAACTAGTTTCTTTGACCAAAGTACAGATGCACTGATTTCATACCTCTGTGGACATCACCATGCACATTACCTATCACGTGGCAGAGAGGGCATTTGCTTTTGAATAGACTGATTTTAACAGTGACTGAAAACCTGATTTTTTTCTTAAACTGATGGTTGAAACTATTGCTGTAAGGGGAAGCAGCCAGGTACTAATAGTGGTGTTGGAGAGTATTTTGGTTGGTTGGTTTGGTTGTTTTTTGGAAAGTCAGGGAGGGAAGCCAGAGTAGACCACACCACTGACCAGAATTCCAATTAAGAAAGGAAAGGTCCTTTGGAGAAGCCCAGGCACCCTGATATCCTAGGGAGCAGGAGTTTTATCTGTGTCAGTGGCTGTTTCAGGGGCCATCTCTTGTGTTTCACAACACGCAAAGGGAAGACACTGGAGGGTAAGGCTTATGGTTCCCTTGTAATCTTTTCTTAACTGCCCCAGGACAGAAGTGCCGTTTGTGTTCCCATCCAGCCGTCAGTGTACGGTTGCCGCTGGTGCAAGGGAAGTGTTTGCTCTCTTTGGGGTCTGCAGAAGAAGTTTACAGAAGGGAAAACAAGTCATTGCCCATAAATCTTGAAAGTCAACTTTCATCCAAGTATAACTGGCTAAATTTTATTTAGTATTGCTTCCCTTTCTAAAAGAAAACCTTTAATCATCCCTTGTTTCAGTAACTAGATCACCAGCTTACAGCAAACTCTTTCCTTTCGAGAGATTCTCCCTCCATCAATGTTGGAAGAAGCAGGGACAAAAAGGAATGCTTTTTGCCAAGTAAGTTTAGCAGCTGATAGAGAAACCTGGCTTCTTGTTTGAAGAAAATTATATTCTTGGCCTTAGAACAATGCCTGTAGCAGCACAGCAAGAAGGAATTCAAAGAGGGGTGAAGCACTGATGCACTGAGAGCACATAGAAATCAGCATCCTGCTATTTAAACTAACATTAAATAAAGGGCTAGTCTAGCTGTACATCTAATTTTATTATTTTTTTTAACTGAAGCGTGCAAGCAGAAGCATGTTGGCATGATTGTACTGTCAGAGTCCATTTTTCATCTGTCATGAATATTGAACCTGTGTAAACCAAAATCAACATAGGAGCATGATTTAGGTTAGGGAAAAATGCCTTGTGTGGTGTGAAATGCAGCTTCTGGGACGCTTGATTCCTATAAAATGGTTAAACTAAGTCAGATGTTACGATCTGTACCGTGAAGGGCACAGCGTATGCAGCTGAGTTTGCACCTTAATCCATCAAGGGGTTGTTCAGATTTGTTTGGAATTAGTTGCATAACAGCCATAATCAAATTACTTCGTCATTTAAGAATAAGTAGTAAGTTTACTTGCTTAATTAGTCCTGTCCCACTTTAGCATATGTGGAGCAAGGCAGCGTAGACTATTTACAGTCATTAACTAATGAGCTTTCGGTATGTTCCTTGTGCAAGGCAATCCAGGTTTCCACACTGGGAATTGCTTTACCATTCCCGCCCCGCACCAAAATAAACAAAGCCATTTAAAAACAAAAAAAAACCCAATACTGTGTCTTACTGTGTCTGCCTTAACATAGAAGAAGTGAGGAATAGGATTAATTGCTTATTGATTTAACCTTCGTCTGACAGCTCTGGAAGCGCTTGCTCTGGAGGTCTTCTCAAGCCCAAAAAAAGTTTAATTTGCTCTCGTTAACAGAGACATCTATTTTTAATGTCACTTTGCTGCCTCCCCTCCTCCCCACCTCCACTGCCTGAGGCATTGCAGTGGAAGCTGAGGCTATTTCGACTGAAGAAATGTGTACAACTACTTCCAACTTTGGGATTTAATTTAGCTTTTTTTCTTTTTACTTTTTTTTTTTAAACAGACACAAAGAACAAAAATGGGTATGTGTCTTCATATTCATATGCTCTAGACATAGCTGAGGTACAAACACTGAGGGAGCACCCTCATTTTTCTCTTTCCAGGTTTGGTTTTTCTCCAGGTCAAGTAAGCAATCACATGTATTTCCTCTTTTAAGTTTAAATAAGAGATTTGCATGGCTTTCCTAGTTATGTTATGAAAAAAACACCCAAGCTGTGGCTGCCCCATCCCTGGAGGTGTCCAAGGCCAGGCTGGATGAGGCTTTGAGCAACCTGGTCTGGTGGGAGGTGTCCCTGCCCAGGACAGGGGGGTTGGAACTGGATGATCTTTAAGGTCCCTTCCAACCCAAACCATTCCATGATTCTATGACCTGGGAAGTACCTGGAAGGGAAGCAGCAGGAGTAAAGAGGAGACTTGAGCTGGAGCAAGCAGGCATGAGCTTTAGGGTTGAGAGCTTTAGGGAGGCACCACAATGAACAACAAAATACTCCTCCCTCCGAGCACAAATTCCCATCCCACTGTCACATGGCCAGCTCTTCAGGCTACGGGTGGAAGGAGAAAGAAAGAAACACAAACAAAAAGCTCAAAAAATTGGATTTCCCCTCGTGGCAACAGCAGGCAAGTGACCTGCTTATGCCGTGGATCATCAGCTGGACTGTCTTCTGCTCTTCGAGGAGCAGAAGTATTGGTGAGAAAGGCACACCCAAGGTCTCCAAGCAGCAAAACCTCTCATCCTTTGCGCCAGAAGAACAAGATGAGCCAGAAAGAATGATGCTCAATCAAAGCGGTGGAAGAAACCACAGTTTGCCTTGGGAAGAAACCTCCAGATATTCATGCATTTTATAAGAAGCTGCTTTTGACTGTTCATGGAGTCTGGAAGCACAAGGTGCCGGTTGGCCAAGACCAGAAGGAAGCAGACCATGCGGGTTGTTCCCTACCAGTTTTTCAGAGCATCATAACTTGCGGTATCAAAGATTTGAGAGTTTTTCTGTAGCTTGCTCTGCTCCCACACTCCCCCACTTAGAAGAGAGGACACTAATTACAAAGGAGCGAGTCTGTTGACGCACCGAGACGCTCCGTGCTCAGGACGATTTCTGATCTGCAATGAATCAGCCCTGAATTAATCTATTAAGTGTATATGGGACAACCTCTCTGGGTCTAATTTGCTTTGCAAAGTTTGTCCTCCTTTATGCCGGAGCAGTAGAAGAGTCCCCAGAGTGAGGCTGCCTCCGTTGGGCGCTCTGTATTTAAGGCAGCTCCAGTTCTAAGGCTTATTTAAGGCTTTCCACAATTGGTCTTGGCTTTTAGTCTTGCTGAGATCTACTAGGAAGATGCCCCATGTAGAAAAAAAAATACATCCCAGACTTTTCCCCTCTTTATATTTCAGGGAAAATGAATGGTCTCGTTAAGAAAGATAAATAAAACAATATTTTTGTGTCCATAGGGGAAAAAAGGTACTGAGGTGCTGAAGCGCCGTCTTGTTTTTAAAGCGGAACTTTAATTGAGGTACCTGGAGGGTTTGGGTTAGACATGGCCTTTTCTCAGGCTACGCCCACCGTCTGAATTACACCAGTATTTAAGCCTTTGAGTATTTGCATATTATTTGCATCAGCTTCGCTCCCGAAACGCTGCATCTGCGTTGCTGCGAGTGGTGCCCACACAGCATGTCCCGAGAGCCAGGAGCAGACCTGCTGAGGCAGCCACGTCCCGCTGCAGGAGGTGCCTGAACCAGACAGGAGAAAGACGTAGAAGGAACTGGGATGGAGAAGGGGAAACAGAAAGGAAAAAGAGGAGCAGGAGCCAGAGCTCCGGGAGATGTCAGAGGAGAGAGAAGAAAAATGGAACAGTAAGAGAGCTGGGAGTTGAACAGGTTGCCCAGGGAAGCTGTGGCTGCCCCATCCCTGGAGGTGTCCAAGGCCAGGCTGGATGGGGCTTTGAGCAACTTGATGACCTTAAAAATCATCCAGTTCCAACCCCCTGCCATGGGCAGGGACACCTCCCACTAGACCAGGTTGCTCAAAGCTCTATCCAGCCTGGTCTTGAACACCTCCAGAGATGGGGCAGCCACAGCTTCCCTGGGCAACCTGTTCCAGTGTCTCACCACCCTCACGGTCAAGAATTTTTTCCTGAGATGTAACCTAAATCTCCCCTCTAAAACCAATACCCCTCATTCTGTTGTTCCACTCCCTGATGAAGTGTCACTCCCCATCCCTCCTGGAGCCCCTTTAGGGACTGGAAAGGGCTCTGAGGTCTCCCTGGAACCTTCTCCAGGCTGAACAACCCCAACTCTCTCAGTCTATCCCTACAGCAGAGGGGCTCCAGCCGTCTGAGCATCTCCGTGGCCCTCCTCTGGACCTGCTCCAACAGGTCCATGTCCTTCCTGCGCTGAGGACTCCAAAGCTGGATGTAATACTCCACGTGGGGTTTTCCCAGAGCGGAGCAGAGGGGCAGAATCCCCTCCCTTGCCCTCCCACGCTGCTTTTGATGCAGCCCAGGACGGGGTTGTCCTCCTGAGCTGCCAGCACGGGTTGCCAACTCATGATGAGCTTCTCATCCACCAACACCCCCAAGTCCTTCTCCTCAGGGCCGCCCTGGTGTGCTCAGCCGCAGCTTGCATGGGTGCTCGTGCTTTCCCCAGGCTGAAGGCCGTGCTACCACCCAGACCATCACCCTCCTTAATTTATAAAGCTGTTTTGTGTTTTCTCACCACTCAGCCCCGCGGCTCCAGGCCAGACTAAACCCAGCAGCCACCAGCAAAGCGTCTCACTCCTTCCATTTTCTGGTGCGACACGGCAAGAAAGGCGCAGACCGGAGCACCGTGACACGGGATGAGTTACCTCCGCTCCATTTCACTCCTGTGGACGTTTTAAAAGTTGCAGTTGGAGGTTTACACCAATCATACTTCTCATTTGTGGGTCCCTGCCAAACAGTTTCTCACTTAATGGAACAGAAAAGAGTAGTAGCAGGGTTTGTTGGGTTTTTTTTCCCCAGCATAAGGCACGAAACCAACCCCTGCTGCTATGAATCACAAGCAGGAGCAGAACTATCTCAGGGGTTTTATCCACAGTCCCCTGTTCCTGCAGTTTCTAAACTCCAGCCTCAAACTCGTGAAGCGTTTCGGAATCTAAATTCTCCCTACGGCTCCTAAAAACGGGAGGTTTCTTTTCTGGTTTTGAGCGTTTCTCAAAGAGTCGCTACCTCCCGCGGCGAGGTTTACAGCCGCCGGTCCCGCAGCCGGCCAGAGGAGCCCCCGCGCCCTCGGGGATCCCCACGGGAAGCTGGAAAAGTCGGGATAACCCGGCAGCAGGGGAGGAAAGCACAGGTCGTGCCGCAACACGTACCCGGGAGACCCAAGTCCCATCCCCGCAGAGCACCAGCCTCCGCTCTGCAGACGTTAAAAGGCAAACGCACGCAAGAGACACGGAATTGAGATGGAACACGATGATTACAAACCTAATTCCCAGAGTTTTAACCCCAGAGCGCACAGCGTCTGGGATATTCACTATGGTTTTTAAGCACAGCTGTCTGTCTCTAAGAGGAAATAACAGCATTCGTAACTTTACCTCCTAGAGAAACACGGTCAAAAATTGCTTCTTTTCGAAGACATAAACCACCTAAAAAAATTAGTAAGTAAAATAAGTAAAAATGCAAAAACTAGTAAGCACATTAATCCCAGCTTTTTTGTTTGTTTGTTTGTTTGCAAGATATTCAGGCTTCCAGGTTAGTTGGGTTATGAAAGCTTCTAAAGACAAATTATGTAAGTTTCCTTGTCCCAAACATTCAGTTTGCAACAACAACAACAACAAAAAAGAGTTAATGATTACGTTTCTTTCAGCCTCCCAAAGTCAGGCCGATGGGAACGCTCATCAGAGATTGCAGCCGCTTACGTTTTCAGCCCTTGCCTGCTGTAGGTGGATTTCATTGAGCAATAAGATTTATAACTTTATCATGATGCAACACCAGGCTGGATTCACTCGGTTGCTAACGATAATGGGATCTGGGGACTCTCCTGCCACAGCTGGGTGGTAATTAGGGCTTATCACTGATAGGTCTAGGAAAAGGCTGGGAAATACTTAAGCTTGTTTTGCAGTAACTTTGAGCTCTTGGGAAAGGAGTGATTCTTCTGTGATGCCAGCCTGATGTTTTCTGCCTGTGCAAGAGAGGTAACAATAAGGTTATTTACGCTTACTTCCAAATGGTAGGGCTATATGAAGGCTGACAAAAGATTACTTCAATAAATCTTTCCGGTTTAGTGTCTTTAAAGGCAGGAGATGGGTAGTTTGCCTTCTCAGGCAGCTCAAGTAAAATGTTAATTAAGCAACTGGCTTCAGAGGAACCTTGCAGAACTTGCTCTGGATGAGGCTTGTTAACTTGAAATTCTGCTTTTGCTAGCTGCCCGCCAACGCAACGAGCAACTCCGTGTGGGTTTCCCAAAGGAAAAAGAGGATCCTAAAGGTAGTTCCTGCTTGTGGGGAACCAAAGCCTTGCGTTCCTCTCCCCTTGATGAAGATTACAGTGGCTCCACATTAACTATAAGCAGAAGGGCCTCTCGGGCATCTCAGTTACTGAAGAATCTTAAAAATAATTGATGTAATAAGAAGGTAGCTCCCACTCTCGTGAAAATAAGTATTCTAAAAGCAGCTAAAGGTAGAACATAGTCTGTGATTCAAAAAATATCTAGCCCATACATGCTGTCAGCTAGGAAAAGGGAAAAAATATAATCCACCTGAGTAGCAAAACACCTGTCTCCTTAATGGAGAGTGCAGCTGAGCTGCAGTGCAGGTTCCTGTTTAAAGCCCTTCCTCCTCTGCAGGAAGATGCTCCTGTTCCTCCTCCTGTCCTTCAGGAGTGGGATCTCTTAGAGGAGAACTGCTGCTGGCAAAGTGGAAACTACGCAACAGCTTTTAAAAAAAGTCAGCAGTTTTCCTGAACTGCAGGACTTCAAATTATAAAATGGAGAGGTTTTCGATGGCCTGGAGAAATACAGCCTTAAATAAACCACTGCAACGTAGAGAAAGCTTCCCCCCGACTTCTGATTTTATGTAGTTTTTACTATTAAAACACATACAATTTTGGTTCTTTTGCAGCTTAAGGAAACACTTATGGAGGGATTTGTATTTTCTATAAATGTTCTTTATTTGGGGCAAATTCAGCCGTTTTTGTAAAAGAAAGCCATTTCCTTTTACATTGAACCAAGTTTTGCATAACTGAATTTTCACAGCCAAGGGACAGCGGGCTCTACGGATTTCTTGTTGAGAAAAGCTTTTCTCCCAGGATTTATTCACGATATTTACACTACGTGTGTGTGTACGTATGGGGTGGGGGTTTGTGGGTGGGTTTTGATCGGGGAGTTTTGGTTTGGGTTTGTTTTTGTTTTTTTTTAATTTCCCTGAATACTTTACCTGGTTGTAAGACCTGAAGAGCTTTTAACATCAAGGTGCCGGGAAGCACTTCAGCGCAGCCCAGACTTCCCGGCCCCTGAGAGCTGTAGAGATGTGGGTACACAAGGCAAGTGGGGGCTAAGGAGACATCTGGAGAACTGATAGGTCAGCAAACCTCAGGTGGATTCCAGTTCAGGTCCTGCTCCTTCCTTAATGGTGTTATCAACTTGCCACGCTCCCTTTGGAATGGTTTCATTCCGTATTTGACTTGGGGTAAGTAAAAACCAGTCACGAGACCTGCTCCTGGTGCAAGACCTTTGAGCATCAGGGTTCTGCCCCCATTAGCCAAGGACTGGGTGCAGAAGTGGTTTTGTTCTTTTTTTGAGTAGTACCATGATCCAAGTGGCGTCCACATAAAACTGACCCACACAGGGGCCACCTCAGCCCTTTTGGAGATGCTGGCCCAGACTGATGCTTGGGACCAGTACCGTATCCCACCAGCACCCCCAAGTCATTCTCATCAGGGCTCCTCTCCATCCCTTCACCCCCCGGCCTGTATTTGTACTTATTATGAATTAAGCTAAAGGTTTCTTGCCTGGCTTGGGTCTAAGCTTTACTTTTGAAGGTGTATGGTGTTCAGATCTGACCTGGCTGGCTGTGAACGAGAACAGATTCTTCAGGCAGACCTAGATGCGCCAGTCGACTGCGCTGCCTTCTCTAAAGAGGACTACTCTGAACTTTCTGTAACCCTTTTTCCTAGGTATCGTCTGGGGCATTTTACACAAGAGGACATGAATATGTCAGGTGTAATCACTGTCGCTGATGATTAGGTAATCTCTGATATCTATCGATACCTTGCCCGTCCCCAGGTGCTGGTTGGGGATTTTAGATTTACCTCTTCGGTGGGGACTCTTGCAGAAGTGCAGACAGCAGATGACCTGCTCCCTACCTGCCTGCGAGCTCCAAGAAGGCTTCCCCGCGGCTCCTCTCCTCCTTCTCTTCATTTCACTGCCCCTTTTTCATCCCCGCGGCGTTTCGCCTCCTGATGGAAGAGCAAAGCCTTATGACGGAGGTGCCGGCGGCCTTAAAGCGCTTGGCCAAATACATAGTGCGTGGTTTTTACGGAGTGGAATATTCCCTGGCCCTGGACCTGCTGATCCGCTACCCCTGCGTGAAGGAGGACGACTTGCTGCAGCTCCTCCACTACGAGCGGAAGCAACTGCGCGCCGTCCTCAACGCCCTCAAGGCGGACAAGCTGGTGAAGCTGAGGATGCGGGTGGAAACGGGGCCCAACGGGAAGAGCACCAGGCACAATTACTACTACATCAACTACAAGGTGCTGGTGGATGTGGTGAAATACAAACTGGACCACATTCGCCGGAAAATCGAGGCGGACGAGCGGGATTCAACCACCAGGTCCTCCTTCAAATGCCCATCTTGCTCCAGCACTTACACGGACCTGGAAGTCAATCAGCTCTTTGATGTGTTCACAGGTATGTCCCTTATCTGGCTAATTTGCCCTTATCTTAAAGAACAGCTCTGATTGATAGCACGAAATTGGCTCCCGGGAGAACTTTGCAGTAGGAGTGTGTTTGTTTGGAC
>JAHREE010122584.1:0-12249 GCA_033628505.1 Tringa tobata | reverse complement strand
GGGTCTCTTCCAACCTAGATGATTCTATGATTCTATATATTGCAATATATTGCATTCCAGTAGAATTACAGCCAAAGAATTACAAAAACCCATGGACTTTTAAAACAAATAAGCAAAGTCAACTTGAAGTATTTTTCTGACAGCACCGTCTTGATTGCAGTTATCCCATCTAAACTGCCCCAGACTGCACAAAAGCTGTTTAGAGAGATTAATTGTACAAAAACCTGAGAAGAGATAAAGTTGCCCTTTCCAGAAGCCCTATCATCTGGTAAGAAGAGCCTCTGAGCAGCTCCACTCAGGCGGCACCTCAGGCATTGCTAGCGCAGCCTGCTCAAAGTTTGAGGGGAAAAAAAAAAAGAAAAAAAAAAAAAAAAAAGAAAAAGAAGAGTAGACATCAGAGCTCCAAGGTGAAAGCTGCCAACACTTTGTTACCGGGGGGTAGAAAGCCATACGAGTTTAAATACTTCATGTTCAATGAGAGCTATGCCTTTAAACTGTTGGCACGGCCGGTCCTTCAGGTTGCTGAAGTTAAACTAGGGTGGCATTGCCAGAAAGCAGCAGCAGCGTGTGCCAGCGAGCGCGTCCTCGGGAAGAATCCAGCCCCGGCAGGAGAGAGGCTCCTGAATGGATGCGACACTGCAAAGAAGAGCAATAAGGCCAGAAAGGATGATTTCTCCCGTAATTTTAGGTAAATCCTGGAAGAGGATAAAGAGCAGAGCATGCACAGCAGCTGTAGGCGATGCGATCGAGGGGCATCGATTACTGAGCTAAAGGCTTGTGTGCCGAAGGGAGTTCAAATTTGCACCAGGCCCTGTGCTCGTGCAAAACTGCACGACTACACAACCACACATCCTGCTGCGTGTTTTGCCCCTCACGGAATGGTTGCCGCATTATTGTTTGCTTTCTCTTGTTCATGTTAATGAGTATTTTCTCAAAAATCTCTTTTAAAATTAAAAAAAAAAAAAAATCTTATTTACAGGCCAGAATTTAGCCTGCAAATATCTTCAGGTGTCTCCTGTCTCTGTCAATGCAAGCTGAGCAAGAAACACACCAAAGGGACTGCGGCCCTGACTTTCCCATACGTGTTGTATGTATTGTCATCTATTACATTGGTCATTGATTGCCTCTACAACGGTAACCTTAATAAATATATTATTGATTTTTTTTATTTTTTGAAAGACCTACAAACTTACCTTAAGTTACTTAAGCGCTTACAAACCTGCCTCTGAAATACTCCCATATCTTGCTTCATTCCCCTTCATTAGAGGGCAGAACTCTTCCAGCAGAGGAGATAAAAGCTATCACCGTACTCAGCTGAAGATCTGGATACCCTGGGCTGACTCCCCAACAGAACCGCACTGCCTGTGAGCATGACCCAAAACATTTACCCATGTTATAATAAGGGCAAGATCCTGGAGATACCAATGGGTTAAACCTGAAGTAATGCTCTAGGAATTTCATAGAGAAAGGGAAAAGGAAGACATAAAATAATTACTGGTTTCATCAGAATGAAAATATATGTAGAAATAGATTAACTTCTAAAACCTGAAGAAATAAAGACATAAAGACATTTTAACATATTTATAGTATTGTGTATAGTATATATATTTTTAAACTTTTTTTTAATCTGAGGTTTAAAGAAGTTCTCTGTCCTGCCATAATCAAATGCTTATTTTATATCTTACCTAGAAGACAGTAAAACTTCTAGACAGTAAAGCTGCTGTACATATTTGTGTACCAGACTCAGCTCACAAAGGGCAACCCTTAAACTTACTCACTGGAAACTTTAATTAGTCATAGCATAAAATTATTTACTCTGTTCAGGGATATCCTTGCAGTACTCTGAAAATTTTTTCAGAGAATGTGAAAGTCCAGTCCTTCATCACTGAAGTTTTTTGGTGGGGAGAATGAGTTTACATTCACCCTGGTGCCACCTTCCAGTTGCATCAGAGGCCCCGAAAGAGCCTTCCCCAAGTCACACAGGGAAAACAGCCACAACTACACCAGCAGGACTTCACCACAAACAGCCATTTTCCCCACCACACACATCGATAAATGTTTTCCACATCAAACAAAGCATCACTATCAGCATGGTCTGAGGATCGTATTTACTGTTACTAAATCCCATTCTCCTTGACTGGAAAGAGAGCCACCCCCAAGGATCCTACTCTCCCCCACAACCTTCTCCCAGTCTTCATCACTGGTTTTTTTCTGGGTAAGTTTTCCACTCCGGGCTTGAGCTTGAACGCCAAGGATGGTGCAACGGCTGCCTTTTCTTTTCCAAGGCCGCGGTGCCAGGAGCTAACGATATGTGAAATGTTCCATCCCTGCAGGTTTTCCTGCTCAAACATTTTCTAAATAAATAAATAATTAAAAACAATGGCGCACGCCACGTTCCAGCCCTGAATTCCCGCAGCAGCTCAGGTCCTTAAACTGAATAATTTGCCTCAGCTTGCGTATTGCAAAACCCATTCAGCAAAAGATTATGGGCCTTTAAGTGCCATCCAGGCCTGAAATATGACTCTAGGGCTTTAGGATGTCAGAATTGAGAATTGCTAGTGAATATTCTGTTCTGGCAGTACTAAAACTACCGTTATTTAGCAATATGGGAGCAGGCAAATGGGGGCAGGGGAGAGAAACAATCTGACAGAAGGGAAGGACTATAACTTAGCAGAAACAGAGGTGCAGTTTTCATATGTGGCCGCATGAATTCTTTATGGAATAAAATGCATTTGTGAATCAAAAAGCGGATGCAGATTTATATTCCCACTTAAATCTGCCAAAAGCAAGTAAATGAATACTGAGAGCTCATTTTAGTTCAGGAAACAATTTATGAGGGTACGTGGGTGGGTGCAGGTACTCTACGTGAACAGTCTCAAGGGGAATTAGCAGCTGATTCTGCTCCTCATAACAAAGAATAAATAGACTAAACTGAAAATTAGCAGCACCTCATTAAATGTAAAACCACTCACATATAAAGCAGCTAGGACTCAATCCTTAAAAAATTCAGAAGGTGCAGTGTAACATGAAAGCCAACAGAGCTTTTGTCATTCCATCACAAATTATTTAGGCTCGGATTGTAGCATCAAGCCAAAGCTCAGAGTCGGAGCAGTCGTGAGCCACTTTCCCTGGTGGAAGTTGCCTTCTGACCTCAGGTTTTTTTAGCCCTCTTCAGCAATTCATAACCTCCATTGCACACCCCCATGTCCCCACCTCCCTGCCCTGGTGCAAGTTCACATCTGTACGGAGGAGAAGCAGTGCTGCAGACTGTCTCCAGTCAGTGCTTAGGGGTTACTAGTAACTCCAGTGAGCTCCAAGAAAGACCAGGTGCTCCCAGTTTGGGCAATGCCTTTGAGGCTCCTCCTGTAACTGCTGCTCATTGGAGCTCAGCTCGGGACCTATAAATACATCTGTGTGCCCAACACAAACCCATTTCCACGGGTGTTGCGTGCACAAATGGAAATTTGGTACCAAGAAGCACCGAGTGGGTATCTGCAGCTTCCACTCTTCTAGCTCCACCTCATCTTCTCTCTTCTTTCCTACACATTAACGTGGGCAGAAGAGGCTACGTGGATTCACATGAGTGTTTACCAGCAGCACTGGTGGAGCAGCTGGAGTTAAGAGCCACGCAGCAACAGCATTAGCACCCGGGCAGCTTCAATGGCACGGAGTCAGAACTTCTATTTATTCAAGTTCCCTCCCGTTCCTTTTCAAGTGGATGATAGACAAGGAAGCCCAAAGCAGAGGGACAGGGGATCCACTCATCCTTCAGGGATTTACAAGAAGTGCACTACACAGCTTCCTTTCCACCCATGAACTACACATTTCAAAATTTCAGGGATTACCTGCCTTCACAACACGCAAGACATCCTGCATATGTACCCCTAGCAAACAATGAGTTTAATGGTCTTGTTGCATTATTGGAGTATTGATTATTCCACTAATGATACTATTGTCCTCTAGAGGATAACTCTAATTTTTCAGTCATTAAGCCTTAAACTTACTAAGTTTTATAAGAGGGCTAACAAGTCTGAGAAAACAGTCCTATAAAATGATATAGTAAAGTTGTCCCTACCACATATAAAAATGCAGCAAACGTGTTGGTTACTAAAGAATTTCACTATGCCCTTCAAGAGTCTGGCTATTTGGAAAAGTGTCTTTAAAACAGATGATTGCTGCTTTAGAACTTTTTAAAATGTGAAACATCCACATTTCCATGTTGCAAATTTCAAACTGGAACACTCTCTTTCCTATCCGAAAGTAGGTGAATGATTTCAGGTTTACCCTTCTTTTCTTTTTTTCTTTTCTCTGTAGGTATTTTTGATGAGCATGTTTCCCTCATTTTGTCTTTAAGCTCCTTTAGGCACCAGATGAAAGTTTCCATAAAGGAGTGGAGCAATCTTCATTGCCCCCATTTTGGAGTCTCCAAGCTAATGGATGCTCACAGGTCTGACTTCCAGTAGCCCTTGAACAAACACATTAACTAAAGAAGTTAATAACATCTACCATCAGGCCTTACAGGGATATCTCAGTTTGGGCTTGTGAACTAAACCACTGGGGTTACAGTCATGTTTGAAACTCCAGGCCCACTCAAGCTGTTTTCTCTGTTCAAATTACAGCGGTTTCATCAGAGGGGAGATTAAGCACTGATCACCCAGTGTGGAGTTAGATGTGACAACCAGGACCATAATTTGCTTTATAAAAAACCAGCCCTTCTTAAATCCTTGCCACAGCAGAGATCGTTACCTAGCCTGAAAGAGCTGTGCCAATGAATTATTTGCTAAGAACAAGCTCTGATCTATGGCTAGTGCCAGAGGAAGGGCAGTGACAGGTAAGTCATCTTTAGGTTTCCTTGGAGGACCAACACCCAAGCACCCTGCTTAGCTTATGAGATTGGATGGGAGTTACAACACCAAGTGACTCTTGATCCATTCACAATTAAAAGACTTATTCAGAAAAGTCTGAAAGACATGCAGCTACCGGGAAAAGCTAAGACAGAGACTACATTAGGGCTTATGTCTGACGTTAATCTTCAGAAAAGAATAAGCAAACTCTTAATTTTAGATGCTTGTAAACAAAAAGTCATTAAACTGCCTCAGTTCTGACTGTGTATTAGATTGAACCAGAAAAGATAAGATCTTCTACTCAACTTTTCCGTATCCCTGTTGGTTTGAGTTGCCTGTCAACCCTCTACAACAGGCTTTTAAGAAGGTTTGGTTTTGACATTATTTCCTGACAGTGATGCATCAAAGAAGTCAATAACCTAGCAGAGGCATCAAGGGGAAGGTGCATCTTACAACCTCCTGGCCATTAGCAGCATCCTGAGGTGACAGAGAAAGCTAAAATAGTGCCAGCTCCCTTATGGAGCAGATCCAAGC
The DNA here is from genome assembly GCA_033628505.1 of Tringa tobata. Taxonomy (NCBI): domain Eukaryota; kingdom Metazoa; phylum Chordata; class Aves; order Charadriiformes; family Scolopacidae; genus Tringa; species Tringa tobata. Next base: position 6,871 of record JAHREE010122584.1, on the reverse strand, counting down.
CATGCAAGTGAAGTGTCCTTACTAGTCCAAGCCTCATGGCTTTATTGGGAGGATGGGATGGGAAAAATACAAGCTACTGTCAAAACCACCTCTGCCTGTAGTAACTCTTGGAAGTTGTAGGTACAACGGTGTGAGATGACAGAGTACAAATGCCTCCACTAATGGGCCATAAAGCAAAGACGAGAGCTGGTGATTCACACTGTAGCAGAAGGAAAGTTTCTCTCTAGTCCAAAGATGTCTTCATTACACAGATTCATGCTGCTTTAACAGCACGTGTCTGAACAGACATGATCAGAATCAAGGAGTAACTTAAAACCACCCCTTACATAAAACATATGTAAAAAAATTGTGTAGCTTTGTATTTTAGCAGTAAATATTTCAGTTTAAGGAAACAGTGACAGATACTCAGCGTCTGAGTTTCCAAATATTTAGAGATATAACTTTACTGAGCCCTGTGGTTAATGTTTGGGAAGTCACCTACTGTACACTAACATACTCAGCAGCCCGAGTGTTTGCAGGATGAGCCCCTTTACCCATTAGGTTCATAAATACAAAGGCCAGCAGGGACCATTACAGCCTGGGCTGACCTCCTGCATAAAACAGGCCATCAAATTTCAAATGTAATATAATTAGGGTTCTCAGGTTTAACTGATAACAGCAGCAAATACCCCATGGAGACTTTAAAAATGTGTCAGGCAAATTTACACATAGAAGGTATGCTTTGATGTGTGTCACTGAAACATCACCAGAGCTAAGCTCATTCATGCCCAGAAGTTCCTGGATTTTTTTTTATTATTTTTTTTTAAAAGCTATTCCTGACAGTCTTCCTGCTTCGGGGAAAGCTGCAAGGACTGTTTATTGTTCTTGTCTGCTTTCTTAATATTTTTAAGCCGCTCTCCAGGCAATGGCCTAAGATACTTTTTTCTTTTTGTTATTTACTTGCCTGCAATGACTGTGAATGTGGTGCCTGAGGGTTCTGCGTGCTCTCCCAGGACACAAACTGACACAGCATTTTTTATTTTTTAACCCTTGCCAATAGCCTCGATTATGTTGGTTTTTCTCTCCTTTTTAATTACTTTTAGCTAAGTGGGTTTGAAAAAAAAAGCCCTCCAATTAACCCTTCCTAAGCTATTTCAATTTTTATTAGTATTTAAACCATTGAATCACTTATGCCATCACCCAAATTGGCTGTGCTACATTTTTCTCCCCAGTGAAAAAATTATTCCTCGATAATCATTAGTGTCTTCAAATTACCATTCCATGGAGAGCCAGATCAGATGAATATGCCACTGAACATGAACATATAATTGTAAAAGACAAATGGCGAGCTGCCCTAGACTTGCTGGGGCTTGAGTTTCTTATCTGTTTTGGTATATTTGCCTATTTGGAGGCTTTTGGTAATATTTTGTGGTTATTCACTGGAAGGTTGAAACTTCTTTAAGGAATCAGCAATAGAAAAAAAAGTATCACTTCCTTGGTATGGGCTCACTCTTCTACAGCCATCCTGCTGAAGCGCCGTGTCCCAGCAGGGGCCAAATCACAGCCCGAGCTCAGCCTAACCCTCATCCCACACCATGAACAGGTACCAAAGCCCATTTTTCAGGGTGATGGTAAGTTTGTGCAATATTGAGGGGTAAGTGTGATATTTAGGTAAGCGATGTATGCGATAGCATCATGGGACACGAGACACTTGATACCTCCCCTCTGGAGGCACCAATGCTCTGGGCAAGGCTTGGGAAGCTGGTAGGGAGTTGAAAGCAGGAAAGCCATGTGAATTATATTAGCTCCCAGCCATTAAATATTCATGAACGTGGGCTGATATTCATGAATTTGGCTCAGATCAAGGTGCCCTGACCGACCGGCTTTGGACTTCTAGCCAAACAATTCCTGCAGCTGAACATTTTCCTAAATGTGACGTGATTTATTTAAGAAGATGTTTTCAAAACGATCTGGTTACCCAGACTTTATGTATCATATTGCGGCTTTAAAAACTTGGCGCCCTCCCTTCCCCCCTCCAAATTTGCCCTGGTTATGAACTCTAGAAAGCGTGGTTTATGGTGGCTCTGCTGAGACAGGGCTTCAATTAGGCTACAGTGGTGCTGTCAGGTGCTGCAGCCAATTACCGAAAATGGGAATGTTTTAAGAAAGGTGGCACTTTTTGTCAAGACCAAAATGATTTCCAGCCTCCAGTTCATTGTTTCAGAACCAGAAGCACGTAACTCAGAAACATTAAGCATACAGTAAAAACATCATGCGTTGATTTACACATATATATTATGACTAATACTATCAGTGTTTACCTTAATCAATATTAAAGGATGCCACCCGTGATTTAACTGTTGAATTGTCTCAAACTAGTCAGTAAATATTTCCTTTCATAAGCATATGCTTATTTGTTTCACTGCTCATTTCCTCTGCCCCAGTGAATGAATTTGGTATTCAGTGAATGAATTTGTCCCTACCAAACATCTCCCTACTTCCATTTACATTCAAGAGTCCATTTCTCAAATTAAAGCCACAAATATTTTGTAACCCACGGGTATAGCCACCTGTGCAAGTTTTAAATACAGAGGCGTTCTTGGGAATTATCACTTTGGGATAGACCCAGGTATTTGGCAGTAATGATGAAGAAACATAGATGTTGCAACAGGTTGTATCCAAGGAACGTTCCTTTCCTGACCCCCAGGGAGTGGGGATTTCTCCGTTGCCCCCTAATTCCTCCCATCTCCAAAACCACTGCAATGAGTGGCAGCTCCGAAGTTGCAGTAACTAATTTCAAATGCACCTTCTCCTTTCCCTCCTGACGAAGTCCCTGCAATTCACTACTTTATATCACGCTCATTTCTGTGTTGGCGTTTGCCCTTCGTTACAAGCGCTGCCTGAGCCACCACCCACCACATCGTTTGAAACACTTTGTAAGAGAAGGAAGAGGTTTGTTTCCTTACGCTGCACCACCTAGTCAGCAAAAATAATTTTTAATTCTAAATCTGAATAGCAGCTAACTCATTGCAGCCTGAATTGCTGCACTGGACTATAAAAGTTAAACAGACGACTTCACCTCCAATAATTTACCAGGCAAATTAAATTGCTATTATTTATAAGTACCTAATAGTTAACTCTATGGTATTTCTGTAGGGAAATATCTGCTTACTTTATGCATCTTCGTATACTCAAACATAACCACAGACTTCAGGCAACCAATACCAAACTGACCAAAGTCATTTAGTCATTTTACTGTTTTAATTAATTTTTTTGAATTGTTGCAGACTTGGCAAAGCTTTAACTTTGTTTATCCTGATGAACTGTGTGCACACCCAATCCCATGTCTACCAGATGTAGCTCTGATGGCCAGTGTACAGTAACGCAGCCGACTCACCACTGGGAATTTAAAGTCCTCTTACTAATCTCCATCTCTAAAAGACACCTATGCTTTGCTTGGACACCTCGAGAAAACTGATTTTGCTTTCACACAAGCTCACGTTAAGTCAGACACGAACTGAACAAGGTACTTGCCCCTCAGCACAACTGTGTAGGTTCTTCCACCCACAGCAAGCACAGAGATGAACAACATGACTACCTCATGCCTAATTTTTTAAGCTACTCCTACAGATGTTCCCATGGAAAATTAATTTGGTCTGTCTAACAACAAAATATTCCCAAATAGTTTGCAGCCCCCAGGCTTTGGAATTTCTCAGTGGTTTCAGGCTCTCATCAGCGGGGCAGTGTACTCCTGCCAGCAGGGACTCTGGTCCTTGACCTTCTGCCACAAGGGCTCTCCATCCCTTCAGGCTAAGGCTTCTCCCCAGATTTTCACAGCCTTGGCAACTGCCCTGTTTTAGAGGGACTCAGGAAAATTAAGTCTCCTCTGTCTTTTCTCCCCAACTTGGTGCTGTGGGTGATAAGTTTTTAGCAGATTTCGGGCTGTCCAACTGACCAGGAGCGTCTTGTCAAGTGCTACCAGGGAAATAGCTCCATCAACAGTCAAGGAAAAAAAAAAAAAAAAAAAAAAAATCAAAAAAGACCACCAAGGAATGTTTAATGTTCCAATGTTATGGCCAAGACGCCATCTTGAAATTATGGTCCCTCCTGGAGCTCTAGCCTGACAGGGAGCTGCTGCCAGCAATTACTTCTATGAACACGACCGAGGAGTTCTGTGACAAGACCCAGCAGAAAACTAATGTTTAAACAAAACTATCTGGGACTGTAAAACTTTTTATGCTTTTGGAGGGATTAGACACTGTGTGGACCAAAGTGACAGCGTATCACATTTCTTGCAAAGTATGCCACGCTGCTATCCTCGTGCGAGCTCACCTTGAAGGCGTGTGAACCACGGGGCTGGAACACACATTTTGTTTGTTGGGGGGCTTCTGTCGCTGTTGTTTCTGACAGGCAAGCAGCAGTTTTCACACGGAATCAATCTTAAACTGCATAGTTTTCCTCCTCCTTAAGCTCCCCCCCCAAAAAACCAACTTTTTCCCCATTTTTTTTGTTTTCCAAATGATGCGTTTTCTATCATGTCAAAACTGGCTGGCTACTTTAACAAACCTCCTTATTCCGCCTTGATTTAGGGGGCTGTTCTGCACTGTAGCTCTCTCAGACACATGAGCCTGCAAGGGAGGGGAGAGGGGATTGATAAATCACAAAAATGGATTTCACAAGGGATAATTCAGGCGGGCGGGGGACGCGCGTTCGTCCTGTGTCCCGAGGAGAACACAAAGGGAACGCGCTTCATAAATCTTCAACACGTTTGCTTACGAATGAGGTCCTAACTGCAGCTGATTTTACAACTGTAAAATGAAAACTATCTATGCATAATGGAATTAACTCTTGTAAAAGCAAGGTTTACTTATTCATAAATTAGAGTATCCTTTCACTTCACGTCGCGTTACTTGCAAATAAAAACAATTTCTTGCTCAACTACTGCGTAGCAGCGGTGCCTGGAAATATCATCTATGTATTGTACACACAAGTTGTATATATTATATAGCATATGCAGCAACACAGATATTCTGGCCCAAATCTCAGCAAGACTTCAGTTTAGTTTTGGTAGAGAAAATTACATTTTTGCAGTTTTTAATGAGTAAACTTCAGGCAGATCTCCTTGCCAGAGACTTGTCACTTGAATATCTTTGGATCTTTCCTCACTTCTGAGCTAAAAGCAGAAAAATCACCTAGATATAGCAAAGCACAAACCAAGAAAAACTAAATTACAGTTTAATTGGGTGCCTATGCTAGATACTTGGCACCACACCGACAAATCTGAGGCCTGAATCTTCAGCATCTGTACACATCACAAAATCCTTCTGCCAGCGGTACGGAGTGAAAAGTGGCTATAAAATGCTCCCATATCACAGAGGTAATAGCTCACAGCACAGCAGGTACTAAATCCAGTATTAACTACTTATTGCACAGGGGGGAAATGGGCTAAAAATACCTTTTAAAGAGAAACAGCAAGTTCCAAACCCCTTACTGTGGCTTGACTGTGAGTCTGCTCACAATTACGGTTCAGAAGACAACCAGGAAGAAAGGGGGGGGAGGAACCAAGCTTACTGCAATCATAACCATCAACCCCACAAGTGATCTTGAGGAAGGATGCCCAAGGTGGTCTTCCAGGTGATCAGGAAGAGCATCTCTTCCCATTCAGCACAGAGGGAGACTTCTCCTGCAGTGTGGACACCTAGACCAGGTGGAAGGATGTATTCTCTCTTCCAGGCCCTGCTGCTCTACACCTACCATCGTGCAAGCACGAGGATACTCTCTCCTTTAGTTGGAGCCCAGCCCCACACAGACTCAGCCCCACGCTTGTGATTAGGCACTGGAAATAACGCTTTTTGACCTCAGTGAAGCTACACCACGTGCAAGTCTTTGGGGCTTGGGCTGTAATGGGCTTGCTGGCTCCCTCCTGCTCATTCCTGGAGATGTGGGAGTGGGAACTAGAAGACTTGGAAAGGACAATTAAAATTCTCAATAGCCAAGAGGTCCGCTCTGTTGTTTTCAGTTGCCGTAATTACTGTGGAAACATCTTGGATGAATAAGAGGGAGAGCCACAGCAACTGGTTTTTGCATGCAAGGAGGTTATGAAGCCCCAAGCACAGCCTGGCTGCAGGATGTGGCTGCAGCCACACATACCCTCCTGCTTCTGCCCCAACTCAAATTAGGGCAACATTTGCCCCACATACCAGCTAACGCCTCAAAATTAGAGGAGGTGGATTTTTTTTCTCCAGACAGAAGACTTCTTCATGCAAAATAATTTATGTGCACCCATTTATAACAGGTGTTTAATCTGTGACAGCTTTTCTGGCCAGTGGAAATTCTATAGCATTCTTTCTTCCTTGTCACCGTTATAATACTTTTAAATGTTGTTTTTCTTTCCCCCATTAAAAGGAAAACATTTCTCAGAAGCAGTACTGGGCTATTAGGGCTATAAAACAAGTTTGCACAGACAGGTAACACGTTGAGCCACAAGACACGACAGAGCGTGTTTTATGGGGCAATTAATACTTGCCTTGGGAGCACCGTGAGGTATGAAGCACCATCAAACACACCCTGGTATATCCGAATGCAACTTGTAAAGCTGCAGTTTGCTTCTTGAAAAATAATTATGGAATTAGCTAGCTGATTTTTTTTAACTTGCACCGGTTAAAGAACGGAACCTTCCCACCAGGAGGCAAACCCAGAGTGGAAGAAGAGCAGGAAGGAGTACTAAGAGAAGATAACACTAATCTCTAACCCACATTCACATTCTGTGGTCTTCATTTTTGGGTTAACATTGCTGTGTTTGCTGGTGCACCCCCATTTCCCTAACCTCTCCCTCTTATGGATCTTACTCCGCAGTTTGTTGTGGGTGTTTCTCGGGGTGTTTCCCGTGTGC
>JAHREE010122570.1:0-19399 GCA_033628505.1 Tringa tobata | reverse complement strand
AGCCTCCTTTTCTCCAGGCTGAACACCCCCAGCTCCCTCAGCTGCTTATGAAGATAAGATTTATCCTCCAGAGCCCTCACCAGCTTCATTGCCCTTCTCTGGACCCGCTCCAGCACCTTAATGTCTTTTTTATGGTGAAGGGCCCAGAACTGGACACAGCCCTCAAGGTGGGGCCTCACCAGTGCCCAGGACAGGGGGCGACCATCATCTCCCGAGTCCTACTCGCCACACTCATCATCTTAACCATTGCAATGCATACATTTCATTGCAGCTTAGATGTGCTTTATATATCTCTGTGTGGCACTGAGAGACTTAGAGCACTAGTTTGTCTTTAATCAATCCCAGCGATTTTTTTTTTGCAGCCCTCAGGCTTCTACAGAATGTTAAAAACATTCTGTTTTTAAACGGAATGTTAAAAACATGTTAAAATGTTAAATGTTAAAAATGTCAAATGTTAAAAACATTTTGAAGAAACTGCAAAGCAAAAAAGACAACTGACGCAAATAATAAATCTACTGTATTAGCTGATAAAACATACTGTTAATCAAAATGTCCAAGACCAGTATGATCAACCTGAACTGTATCTTTTCTCAACAGTAACCAACTCTTATATTTCAAGGTAAAGCTAGTGAAAGGGAAAACAGAGAAGTGAAACGTTACCATGGAAATGTTTGACACCAAAGAGAAATGGAAGGTCTCTAGGAAAAGGGTCCAAGTTTTAAATAGCAGGTATCCAGTGTTAAGCACAAAAGCATAAAGCAAGCAATCACTCTGGAGAGTGCATGTTACATTTTTCTTTGTATACAGCTACTTGCCTGTTCATTTGCCTTTAGTTTTCTCAGTACCTGGACTACTATTTGCAAGTTGGAATCCCCGGTATTTTTACTGGGAAATTTGCTGCTGATACTGTCTCCAAAAATGGAGGATTTTTTTCCCTTTATAATTTCAACACTTGGTTTCAATTTTTAAGCCTTTTTCAATCTAGCTTTGCAGCCCAGAGTCTGCAACAGTAAAATCATGTAAAAAAAGCAAAATTTGCGCCAACTATCCCAAACCCAGCAATTTAAAAGCTCAACTTCCATCTCAAACAGATGCAGTTACACTAAGATATGTAATGGCATAGCAGAATTACTCGAACAACTAAAAGCGGTAACAATCATTGCCTGTAATTCCACAAGGTTCACAATCCCAGCTTAGATTTTAAAGATTTTTAAGGAACATTTTTCATTCCCACTCATACTGTACCATGACACAGCAAAAGTTGTGGTTCATTTGGGAAGGCAACGTGAATACGCCGATACCGAACGCAGCGGGGACAGTTTAAAGTCACTGCCTTCTCCAGAAAGGGCTTAGATTTAGTCTCTTTAGAGATCAGTGAGTAACACGTATTTTAAAAGAAGCCTGTCCTGCTGAACTTGAGAGTACTTGGAAGTCATTTTGAGACAGCAAAGGGATTTTAAAAGCTCGTGACAGTGAAACCTTAATGTTTTAATTCCCTGCTGAGAAAGAAACTTTCAACTATAGAGAATGGCAGAAAAATCACGACCTAAAAGTAAATTCTCCAAATATACCAAAAGTTTTCAGTGTTTTAGCGAAACGGGAAGTCTGAACAGCCTCCCCTGTTTTGTCACTATGCTGCATTACAGCCAGAAATGAATTTGAAATTAGATTAAATTCAAATTAATCAAGATACTTATAAAATTTTCAGAACATGTACTTCAACTCCCTAAATATATTTGTTAATCCTATGAGTAACATGAAGTACCCCTCTTATGAAGTATCCCTCTTGTGTCGCTCTGCTTCAAATATTAAATTCATTTTAACTTCAATTACAGAAGCACAAACAGTACTGGCATAATAACATCAAGTAACATCTCACAGATGATGTTAGTGAATATTTATTTACATAAACTAAACCAGGACCACATGATCCCATTAGACATATGCATGCTGACTCTGAAAGGCAGATTTGGTTTCAGGGTGGTTTCTTCTCCCTCTAACAGCATCACTACGGATTTTTAAATATTCCACATTAGCTTTTCTTGTGTCCTTCTTGTAACGAGGCCAAGCAGGTTGTAAATACACAGAAAAGCCAGTTAGACACGGTGCTTTTACATACAACTAAATTCTCAGCATCAAATGAAACACAGCACCTGAAAGGACTTCTTGCCGAGGCTTTGTTTAAACCAGTTAAAAGGCCATGGGTATTTCACAATCTTTCAGTGTAAACGTTTGGCAACAGGACTAAGTGGAGAAAAAATAACCAAAAATTGTGACAATGTTGTAATAGTAGAAAGCTAGGCAAAACTCACCATCATGGGAGGAGCTTGCTATCTCTTTAGAAAAAAAAATATTTTTCTATTGCAGACCCACAGACTAAGCAATTTGTTTTAAAGGACCTGGGGAGGGGGCGGGGAAGGGGAAGCGCAGAATGGTACAGCTCCCTGTCATAGGAAGAAACAAAGCTCATTTAAATTTTCACGTCAGCTGGAATTAATTTATTTTAGACCCACGGCAATATCCCATGACACTGCAGGTTTTTTAATTATTAGGCATAAAAGCAGCAGTCTTAATAAATCCCAACAGTAAGGATAACGGCAGAATCATTTTACTTTCTGCAGGCTCTGGGAGGCAGTAACTGTAATGTGTATTCCGAGGGCAACGTTCAGATCGGAGAAGAATCCGTGGAAGCATCTGGAGACAGTTATTCAGCAAGAATGAAAAGCAGAGCAGACCTCTGAGATTTGCGACTGAAAGGAAGAAGCCTTTCTGCCCCGGGAAGGGCACTCTGCCAGCAGCACAGGCTCTGAAGGTTCACCACACGGGTTTTGGTACCGCAGAACATTTTACTCCATCTAGGAAGATGATGCACTAGCAAAAGCTACTCATTTTAAATGAGGAAAAGAGGAGGATTTTCCGCTTGTCTTTTATGTCAAATAGGGAAAAAAAGCCAAGCAACCAATATGCTGCTGTCCTGATGGCACAGGAAAAGTCACATCACGGAGAAGCAATAAAGCTATTTAGCACCTGGTTCCCCTCTCTTTAGATTTGCCAGAATCTTTGCTACCACAGGGAAAAGAAATTTTTAGCTAGAGAAAACCTTCCCAAAAGCATGGTAGGGCAGTTATTCTTTCTGGTTTGGTTTTAACAGAAACTTGCCACTATTGAGGAATTTCTAATACAGAGTCCCAGTTAAGAGCATTCTCTTAAGCAGCTAATTCGTTCCTACTGGGTATTGTTTAGGGTATTTTTTTTTCTTGCAAGACATAAATAACGGCATTTGAGAGGTCCCATCTATACTGCTAAAATAAGAATTTCCTCAGCAGGTAGAGTACTCTGCAGAATGATTCAGATCTTACAAACGTAGGGCATCAGTCACTTTGCTATATGCTGATTTTATCCTCCATAGGTTATAACAATGGAAGTTGTAACACGCAGGATAAACACTTAAGATATATATTAGTTCACTATATTTCTACAATCCCTGCTAAAAGAAAATCCCAATTCTCACTTATATTAAGTTCTTATTCCTGCTCCTCATCCCCCAGATGCATTTTATCTGTAATCTTCATCTGCTGGTCCCCAGAGAAAGGACGGGACGTGCTGCTATTTGTAGTAGTACACCCATAGCTGATTCCATTAACAGGATTGCTATGATTTAAGAAATCCCATCACAATGGGCCAGGTTACTTGTGAAAAAATTCATTCTAAGAGAACTTTTAGAGTTTATTATATCAAGTGTCTGAGTTCAACCAGATCGGCTAGTCTCAGACACAAATCTTGACCAACATGTTAATTAGGACGTACAATAATCCCAATTTATGTGTTAACTGGGAGAAGCACCATTTTTAGTTTTTTGCCTCACTATTAAAAAAAATTATTAAACCCATGAAACCTAGTATCTAAAGACGGCAGCTACGGAGGAGGTGTTTCCCTTCACTAACACTTTATTTTTGTTTTGGGTTTGGGTTTTTTATTTCTGATCAAGGTTTTCCATCTGCTGTGTTATCAACTAAGAGAAATTGCCAGAGAGCTCTCCTCAGATTCTCCTTGACACTCACTTGGACAGGAAAGGCTGCTTTTCCCATGGGTGTCTCTCAAGTTCAGTTGCACTGCCCTGACCATAGAAAAACCACACCACTGCAGCAACAGCAGTAATGATCAGCTATCAAAAGTCTACAGGTTGTTTTTTTTTATCTGATGGAAGAAACCCCAGCTCTGTGTGTCCACCCACCACCCCTTGTTTCAGCACACAGGGAAGCAAATTCTGAGTCATCTTGATGCCTTTCTGACTGTGGACCTACCTGTGGGGTTACCCCATCCACCAGAAAAACAGAGTAACTTATGGTCTTCTGCCTGGAAAAGCCCTTCTTCAAACTCATGTTCTGGTGAAGAACAGGCAGGCTGCAGATCACACATGGACACATAGTAAGGCTAACAGAGAAAAGTAGGCTGGTGATACTCTACTTCTGATACATGAGATGAGACTCTGGACTGATCCTTGCAGAGGATTCAGAAGAAGAAAAGCTTTAAAATGTCTCACCTAGTTAACTGCATGGCCTATCTGCAGTTCCTTATTCAGACACAGTAAGATTATCAGAGCCGGGAGCCTTCCAAACCCCTGATTTCTAACATGGAGCCTGTCACATCCATGTTTTTTATTCAGATATTCCAGGTCGGTACAACCTCAAGTAAAAAAAATAATTATACCAAGCCTACATGAACACATTTTATCAAGGTAGGGATGACTTCTCTCTCATAATGGAGCAAAAAAGGGAAAGGCAGGTTGACCTTCTCAACACCAGATGGTGAGAGAGTTATGAGTAGGAAGCAGAATCCAGGTCTGCCTCCTACTTCTTCACCTGATGAATTCTGTCACATACAGAGCAATAAAAAAAATTTATTCCCTCCATGTACTATAAAAAAAACCCCTATCTACAAGCTTTCATATATACCTGTTATATAAGACATGGAGACACGTGACAGAAACACTCTTTTCCTCTGTAGTGGGATCCATGTATTAATTTTCTACCTTTAAGGATATCCTAAAGCTATGTTTTGATTCCAAGTTCCTCTACCCTTCATAAACCATCCAAAGACATTTGAAATGCACAGAATCAGCATTAGCAACCATCCAGCAAAATGGAAGCATTCGAATAAATTTGGAAGCCATGGTGATGCCTTTATAACCAAAACGAAAAGTTTGGAATTATCAGACAGCTCACGAGGTCCAGCACAACTCAGAAGCCGTTGCCTGGCTTTGTCAGTCAGGTCGCACACATTCACTTTCTATTCTAAAAAGTAATTTTGACAACTAACACTTTTCACCTGAAGTAATGCTGGGGCAGCAACTTTTTAATGTGCCATTTAAAAACCAGAGCAGTATATTTGAACCCTGAGAAGCAGAATCTTTGTGTGTCAAGAGTTAACAAAGCCCACATAAAGGCTAAGCTGCATATTGGAAGGCACCCAGCTATAGCTGATGTGTATTTGCATTCTAACAGCATCTGTCAATCAGCTCTACTGTAACTGAGATTCAAGCAGAATGTAGACGTGGCCCTTCCCTCAGAAGCTCTACACTTAAACAGAAAAGAATTGCCAAAATTGTCTATTATATTCCACCAAAAAGGAATTGGGACATGCAAGGTTTAACACAGCTGCCCTTAGACAGTGACGTGTAGACAGACAGGAAAGCTGGGAGCTCAGACTTTCAGAATTTCAAGGCAGTAATTTCCTCACGTGACTCTCCAGTACCAGTAAGTGGAGCATCCCAGCAACTGCAGCTGGGGGATGGACACTGCCAAACTCAGTGCAAGCCTTCAAGAGCTGACGTATAATGCTCATTTAACACAATGCCCAGTATCCCTTCGAAAGTCAGCAGACTTAAATAAAGCACTCGAAAGAGCCTGCAGGGCTGGAGTGCTGGCTGTCTCAGATCAGAGAGGATTTCTGTCCTGAAACTCCTTCCTTAACGTTTTCACATCCAGATTACTCTGGATGCTATTGCTGCAGCTAGTCCACGCTGACTACCTGAGAAGTTTACTTGCATTCCATTAATCCTACTATCAAAGGTGAGCTGTCACTGAAAACAAGGATGGCAGAAGTGATACCAATACAGTGAGCTCACCCAAGCGCAGGGATTTGAATTTAGCTCTGCATTCTTCTCAGGCTCTTATTTGTGAAGAAAAACCATTAAAAAAAAATTAAGTACTCAACTTTTAGGTATCTACAGTCACCTAAATTGCAGAGTGAATGGCCAGCAGGGAAGGCTCCAGGGTCAAACCACTGCCCACAACCACCTCATGGGAATATTTAGGAAAGGAAGCACCAGACTCTCCTCAGAGGTGCCCAGGGAGCAACAAGAGGCTACGGACACAAGTGAGGACATGGAAAATCCTGGTTAGATACATGGGAACACTTTTTCACCATGAAGGTGGTCAAATGCTAGGACAGGGGCTCTGAAAGGCTGCGGGATTTGCATCCTGGAAGGCCTTCAAAACCCAACTGGGAAAGTCCCAAGTAACCTTCTCCTCCTGGTCCTGTTTGGAGAAGGGAACCAGGCTAGAGACCTGCAGGGGTCCCTTCCAGCATGAATTATTCTGTGACCTTGCTGTCAGAGACCATCTCAAGGAGCAGGGGGACATGCAAGTGGAGCTGCATTCCACATCTGATAACAGCTTTCAAGCTGATCCAGCTTCCATCAGAGCTGCCCTTGCCAGCCCTGCACAACCTGCTGTGAATCATTTGCTCTCGTTCACCTCGGACCTCCCTTATGACCAGAAAGATGTCAACTGCCCTGGGGGAGCCCCAGCCACTACAACCCCTGGGACCCCAACATGTGAGGAGGAATAAATCATGTAATTTTTCTGTCCTATTCATTAATTTTTTAGATCTATTTATTTTATTATTTTTATTATTGTTATTATTTATTTTATCTATTTTTTTTTTAATCTCTTCATGCAACAGGCATATTGTAAAGTCATAGCCTAGTTCCAAGCTCGCTATGGAGTCGGAGGTCTGGTTTTGCTAGGACTAATTATATTAAGCACTGGAATACAGCAGTAATATGGTGTGTGAGGCAGGCATCTGTCAAACAATTTGCAAATTATATGCTGGAAGCGTTATTCAAGATCCTGAACGTTACCCTCCAGTGTTACTAATCCTTTATGCAGATATGTGCTGTTTAATTGCCAATTGGGAATTATGATGACACGTTACATGACTAATTTTTCAAACTATAATCGTGCTATTCCCCCCACCCCTCCTCCTCATGCTTTTCTTGTCAATCTCCTTTCACTCTATTTTGTTGCTGTTTCTCTTGCCAGGACCACCTCCTTAGGTAGCAAGTGGAAAACTTTTAAAGTGGAAAATATGGTATTTAAATGTACTGCACAGAACGGACTCAGAGAATGACACTTTCACAGGTCTCATAACCAACACTCTCTACCTAAACTCTATGGAATACTGCTTTGAAAGCTGTCATTTCCCAAGAATATGAAATCTCTAATTATAATTTCCCTGATGAGACAAATAACCACTATTGCCACACTGCGGTTAGGAATAACAGAGACATTTGATAAGTATGTTTTCTGTGTGAGTTGTTTAGTTTCTGTACTTGGAGAAACAATTCCAGGGAGCAACACTCATACAGACACGTTCTAAAATATTAACCTCAAATTCTCTTACATCCAATAGCCCTTTGATCCTAGAAGCAAAACACAAGAAGGCATTTTGACATCGGTCACGGAGCCTGAGGCTCCAAGGCACCAATTGCGATGTTTGTTTTGAAACATGCAGCAGAATTACTTCCCCCCAAAGAAGAATGGCTCAGGAGTTCCCGAGCACAGGAGACAGAGACATTCAAAGTGTATTTCACGGTGGGCACTTCTTCACAGTTAAACACTCTACAGGTTTTCCCCATCCCTCGGGAGAATTTCCAAATGCATTTCTGATCAGAAATACGCCCTGCCATAACAGACAGAGCTCTGGCTACCGCTGAGTTTGCAAGATTAGGGAAACAAGACAAATTTCTTCCTTGCCTCTACAAACTATTAACTCACTTCTTACCTTGCCAGGGACGGAAAGTGCTTTTGGCAATTGCAACTACCCGAGAGAACCTAAGAAGTCCCCTAGGTTACGAGGTCCTGCAAACACATCAGTGAGACAAAACTGCAACCGTGACTACTGATGCAATTTCTACCATCCTTTACACTGAGGTCCTCTAACGCACGAGCATTCATGCCAGTTTCCATCCTCCAGGCACTATTCTACAAACCACTACACTGACCAGCCTGGAAAAAAACATGAACACAAAGAAAACATGTCATCAGAAAATTGAAGACAATGCGAACCGTGATGTCTTCATCACCCTGTTAACCTCACATACAACCTCAGAGTGTGATAGACGACGGAAAAGAATATTTCTTAAATGAACAAACTCGTTCATTCGCCACTTTTCAAATCAAAACAATCTGGGCAGGCAGTATTACAGATCCAGCAGCAAAGGCCACCTCATTAAGTTCCAAAGATTGATTCCTGAAAGTGTTCAGCTGAGGAAGCAAGACCACTTGATCACAGAACAGCACCTGAACAACAGCACCAACAAAATCACTTCAGAAAAGCATTAGCAGCTCCCTGTTGACATCCAACAATTGAGACACAAAAGTCAAACCATTAAGCCATACCATGGTCACTCTCAGAAACACACAGGAGTTTAAAATATTGGGGGGGGCTATGTGGAGAACAAAAGACAAATTTGGTATGATTCTGAAGACAGGCTGCAACTTCAGCTCCCATGTTTCAGGCAACTGAATGGTGATCTCCCACAGGCTCCTCTTCAGAATTTTCACATTGGACCCCATCATTTTCCAGCCAAAGCGAGTTTGTGTTTGTAAAGAATTTCCTTTGTTACTACAGCAGCTTTCTGATGAAAGCATTTTACCAGAGTAATTCCCAAGCACATTATAAATCCAATACTAATCTGAAAATGAACAGGAAGCTTTCTTTTGCTATGATCAAACGGCACTTTCAAACAGTTCACAACTTCAGCAATCAGGTTTTCGACAGCTTTTACTTAGGCACTATGTCAAAATTTGACCTTCATTCCTGAAGCTGTTTCTTCAAAAAAAGATACAACTTCAAATGAATGGAGATGCAAACTCAAAGACAGCTTTAGGTCACAGATGGTTCCCCTCTTACGTTAACATGATTTTATTTATGGATACAAAATAAATAGAAGAGTTGTCTATTAGCTCCCGAGCTAAAATGCACTAGATGTTTGCTTGGACAGCTACAGCAAAATATGGAGGTGTGATGTAGGATAGGAAAGCACATAAAACACACTTCCAGTCTAGGTAACTCTGGCAGGCATCACTGCTTATTTCATGATCCACAAGTGTAAGGTCATATTGTGAAAGCTGAGGGGGTGGAAGATGCAAGAAGTGTAATTAACTCTCTAGCCAGACTCCAGCAGTGCTTATCTGGAGTGAGACTTCACAAAAACGGTACGCTACTACAAAAAAGCCATATACTTAACTCTGCACACAAATTTTGAACACCTCATATTTGGCAGAAAGACAGGGCAATTACTTTTTCTACCTTCCTTTTCCCCCAAGTCACAGAAGCAGGATGAGTTATTGCCTGATGAAATACGCAAATGCACCATCTCATATATTGCATTGAAAATACAAAGCTGGAAGTGCTTCACTACCTGTTTCATGCGAGAGGTGGGTTTGAAGAATAAGAGCATAGTGGGATTTATTTACTGATCTGGTTGAGCTTTTTAAAAATGACAAATTAAATTCTCACTTTAACTTCTTTGGTAACGCAAGAACCTTTTAAGAGGGTACTATTCCTGGCTGCAAAATGCATTAGCCAGAGGAGAGACACATCTGTAACTGCCATTCACATCTAGTGGCTGTAAGTCTGGAGGATTTCCAATTTTATCACCAAGGAAAAAAAAAAAGCCATGCTAACCACAGCATTTATAATGCTTGTAAGGGTACCCACACATCATTGGGCAGCCGTTCACAGTTAACAGGATAAATCTTTAGGAGGAAAAGAGCACTGAGGAGGCACAGAGGGTCTTTCATCCATAGAAAGGGGGATAAAAATAATACGATTTGGCAAAGAAATCTGAATTACTTGTGGACTGTGGAAATACTCCTTATATATAGCTTATAAGGAAGAGACAGAGGAGCATACAATACAGGTGTAAATAGTCTCCTCTCTTTGCAAGAAGTGTATGGGTGCCGAGGGGGAAAAGACTCTTCCTTCACTTTGCAGACCTCCCCTCTCGATGCCCAGTTCCTCAAATTCACAGCTGGCCCCACCAAACGTTGTGAACCCAGCACCTTCAGGGTCAGAGTTGATGGTTCCACAAACACAGCAGGAGAAAACCTGAAGCCTCAGCAAATGCTGAAACAAACACATTTCAAGCCAATTAGCAATCTTTATCATACTGATAATTTTAAAATCTTCAATGGTACATCTACGTGAAAGTGCACTCTGCTCTGTTCAAAGGCTACCTCAAGAGTGTAAACCACAGCATAACTTTTTGCTTTTGCATAAAACATTTTATGATGGGGAAAAAAAGTAATAGGGCACAATAAGACTTAACCAGTGAAATGTGATTTTTCCTTCTTAAAAATTATTAAATGGCAACTGTGCAGAATCAAGACCAGAAAAAGCAATTCTAATGGAATAATATACAAAGATATTCTGACTTGACCAAAAAATCAAACATCTGATCTAGATGAGAAGTTGTGAAAAACTCTGCTTACACAAGTTTTTTCTACTGAAATTAAAAATCACTAGATTTAGTTTTGAAATTTCACTTTTTTCCAGGGAGACTTTCATGGGTACTGATTCAATGTTCCTTAAAATAAAAAAGTTTAACAGCTCTTTCAGATTAACGTGTTTTAAAAAAAACATTTCCCAAACATTATGCTAAGAGGATTTTGGAAACGTATCCCAGAGGGGAAAAACATGAATCAGAAATCAGCCCCTGTCAGGCTAGGAAACATACAGTGGACCTGAAGAGGACAAGGGAAGGCTGATTCTCGCTGGAGCCGAGGGATGTCCCAGCACATTCCAAGGCCAGCAGATAGTTGAACGCAGCCACATGAGCTTGGGAAGAAGATGGCAGGGGCTGAAATGCCTGGGTAGCAAATGTCTTCTCCTGAATGTTACCATTAACCCTGAGAAAAGCTCCTGCTCTGAAGCACAGTGTGTTGCATTTCAGCTAATGTTAGCACGAACAGTGACAAAATGCTCTCCCTTCTCAGAAAACCAAACAGAACTGTCTTGTGACCTTCTGCAGGGAGAACATCCTAAGGGTCACCCATGAGCAGGCAGCGGCACCAGCTGGAGAAGAGGACCAAGTATGGGATAATCAGGAGGGTTTATTAGGTTCCAAAACTCCCCAAATGTGTTGAGTTTCTTACACTCATCTGTTCTAGCAGTTGCCCCAGTTTACTCACAAGTCTTCTGTAGGAGAGGTGTTGTCAGAAAGGCAAACTTCATCCCCTCTGTCAACCAAGGAAACTCCATCACAACACACGGGAACGATCACCCTACTTAGACCATATAGGTACAGGAACAACTTCGTCAACTTTCCAAGCATGTGAAAACATCAAATTCTTCTCCAGGAAAAAAGACAGCTGAGTAAACATGTGATACGTTTTAAAATACTAGTGAGACCAAGAATTACTTGGACTTGCTTTAGGCAGAATCACTGTATTAATAAGGGACACATAAATTTTGACATACTGAAAATGAAGACGGGTACAAGAATTATTTAATCAGCCACCCAGGAGTCAGAATAACAAGCTGGTTTTTGACATGACGTAACTTCTTTTTTTCCTCATTTTTGGAGGAAAATCTTGGCTTACAATCCTTTACTACTTTACATGTTTCTAAATTAAATATTCTTATTAAATATTTCAATCTCTTGTTCTCCCTTGTTTGACCACCACAAAGCCAACATCTTCCCTGACTGCCACCAACCCAGCGTAGGGGCTGTCTTGGCCCACAGCCCTCTAAGACTGCTCCTGCAACAGCAGCCAGGGACAGGGTGCACAGCACGTTCTCAAGTCCAAGTTACAGAGCTGGTGCAAGAGAAATTCTTCCCTAAACTCTGCTAGATACTTAAGATTTCCTGTTTCAGCTACTGTATGCGGTGATGTTCTCACTTGCCACTTAAGTGCCCACACTTGAAGAATCCTGTGTATTTCTAATTAGCTTTCAATTTGACACCTTCTCTGAAAGTCCCTCAGCCTTTACAAAACCAAAAGGCTAAATAACTCCGTTCTATAATTTATATGCTGTTTACTATGTGGGAAAATTGTGTTACATCCTTTCACATTCCCCTCCTCCCAGTTCAGCAGTCCCAATATTTTTGCCCATTATTTACACAACATCTATTCCTGCTAGGGAAAATATTTGGTAATTTCTCTTACTACAACCTGCCAAAGGTAGGTGGGGCCAAACGCAGGCAAACTTTTCTTTATTAACGTTGAAAATAAAGCTGTGATGTTGTAAGCCTCATTCATTCCCTACATGAATCCAAGTGTGCACTTTTCTGTGCTACTGCAACACGCCAAGCAAAGGGTTTAACCATGCTGACTTCAGCAAAACTTCTATAATAACAGTACATTAATAATACTTAGCGCTTTATAGCCATAGCAGTTAACTTTTCAGCCACTGACCTCCACGAGCTCAGCACCATTAAATCCACTCTGCACATTGGGAATACCTGAGACAAGGAAACTTCTTCCAAGGTCACTTGGCAATCAGGTGAATAGCTGAAACTGGAATCCAGACCTTCTAAAACATTTAGTCCTCCAGGCACTCTGCCACACGCTCACTTCCGAGGCTACTTACAGCTAGAAAAGATCGCCTAATTAGCACTTGTATTTAGCCGTTTTAATAGGCCTCCCTTTCCTACTCCCCTCTTCAATTCCATTTTTAGATGCTTTTCCTAAAGCTGAGTGCAGCACTGCAGTCTGCTGTGTGTTATGCAAGTACAGCTTTATTCTGTCTAGCAGAATTGAAGTTCTTCACAGGGCATACTTCAGAAATAATTAAGACAGATCAGAATAGCAAAAAAACCCAAAAAAACCCAGCAGAGATCAACCTGCCAAAGCAACCAGTTTGCAGATTTCTCTCTCTGCTCCTCCTCCAGCTCAGGAACAACTGAACAAACGGAAGACTGCTCCTGGCTCTTGTGCAAACCCCAACCTACTGCCCTTGCTCTTCATGGCCACTGTAAGCAAAAGGATGCGGTGCCTGTGATCCACTGTGATGCTTAAGCACGGTAAGGAGATGGGGATCAAGAGACAGGATATGAAACGGAGAGATCACGATGGAAGAAGCAGGAGGAAAAAATTGGAATAGAGCAGCAGGCATTTTTGGAAGCAATTGCACCAACTTCTTCAAGTACATGCAGCTGAGGAAAATAATCTTCACTGCTATTTACTTAAAATTAGTAAATCCTGTAAGTACAGTATTAATGGGATCATTCAGAGGACTTTTAAAAAAGCCGAACGAGACCCACACGGGTCCAAATGAAGACAACATGCAGATGGCAGACCTAAAACTTTATCTTTTCTGCTATGCCACACAGCAAGTGAACATTCATACCCAACTCTATCTCAAAAGGAAAGGCACATTTTCTGGCATTTACATGACAACATCACAGCTTCCAACTTGTGTCGAAGTTCTCGCTCGTGTCAGACAAGGACCCCAGAGATCAGAAATTCCCAACTCTCACAGAGGTAGCACACAAAGCTCCAAGCAGCGGTTGAGGCAGGCTATGTAAAAGGTACTCCAGCCTCCTTTTCCAGACGGTTTAGCCTGCTTGAAAGCAAAACAAGATTGCTAAACAGCAACATACCTTCATTAGCTTTTCCCAACTAAGTCCTGAAGTACCAACTGTTTTGTTACAGCCGAATGCATCAACAAAAACAAGGCGCAGTTTTTAACTAGAAGCGCTTCATTTTCTCAAGTACCATCCCAAGGTTGTGCCAAATTTTGTGGGTTTTTTTGTTTTTTCCCCCTGTAGGGACTATAAAGAGTTTTATACTAAAACTTGCATCAGCTAAGCAGAAGGGATGTATCATTTGGCAGGCTAAAATCACATCTACCATCAACTTTACCACGTTTTCACAAACATATGCTCTGTTCTGCTGATGTTAACGCACACTACAGTGAACGGGCCCACCAAACAAAACCATCTGAAATACAAAGATTTAATTTAGGACCGTTCCTGGGGCTTGCAAAGCTCCAGTCTGTTTGAAGGGTATTCTGTCTGCCCACCGAACCTAGACTTTTATTTTCTGTTGGAATTTTCACGTTATCAGAAGCGTTGCTCCATTTTTACGTTAGCATTAATTCCAATACATGCTAGTCAGAGACAAATGTACTGGGCACTCTAAGTAGACTAGGCCTTAATAAATTTTCCTCAAGTCTCACTGTAATGTACACTTTAAAAAATCTAATGCACATCTAATTAATCTAATTCTAATTAATTTTCAAATTCCAGTAAGACAATTACATTTGCTACTGATGCAAATTGTTAGAGTCTAGTTAAACCCTACCTTTCAACTAGGCACTACAATAAACTAAAAATAAAAGGTAAGGAACATTAAAAAATAACTCTGGATTGAGAATCTATGACGATAAATGATATTCTCTTACTTCCTATTTTTTAAAGAAACAGTTAAATTGGGAGTATGAAAACCAAAAAAAAGAGCAGTTCTCTTAGACACTGAAATAAATCTGTGCTGCCAACAACCAATGTGATGATTTTGGGGACCCATTTTGAGCCACGCAGGACGCTAACTTTGGCTGCACAAAGTCTGAGCGCATGCAGCACGGCTGTGTTTTTCATTAGCTAACTTTATTAAGGAGAAGAGGAAGTGCCTTGGTCTCTGCCTCTTAATAACTGTCACTGGCAAAGGACCATCAATAGCAAAGCAGCTCCTCTGAAGCAGAACAGTGCCTTCCTGCAGACCAGGCAATGCCCTCTTACTCATAGCCTGGCTCGAGGGAGCGAAGAAAGACACCACTAGAGGATGAATTCTCATCGTCTGAGCGAGGGGTTTAAGGACAAGCAAGAGAATCACACAGCAGATGGATGTGAAGGCATAAAAGAATGAGGTGTCCACGCTCCCACTCGCAACAGAGACCTGTTGATATGCAGATGATGAGACCAGAAGAAGGGAATCAGGAACATGGCAGGGATTCATGCACAATAGTAATGAAAAACTGAGGTGGACAGCTAGATGTTTGTGTGCCTTATTGGGTGGATCTGTATACACCCCTCTTACAGATGTAAAACACAATTGGTTTAGAAAATCTGCAAAAAACATGCATCTTAATAGCTTAGGCTAATTTTTTTCAGTACAAGTGTTAAACTGAACAGCAGAGTACCACTCCCAGACTATTCCGGAATATGGCTCCTTGGGGGCTGGAAAAGAAAATGGTCTCAGACACATGGGAAGCATTCCCTATTTCTAATAAATGAGCAACGAACTCCCCTCTTTGGCACCAGAACTGTTAATCCAGAGGGCAAAGAAACTGCCTGTAATCTACTTAGTGAAGACCACTTAAGAGGTACAGACCTCAGCAAGCTGCCTAAACACATGGTCTTATGCGTGTCTCACAAGGAGACAGCGTGCAAAGCTTTGGAAGAACAGGAAATGCACCACACACAAACCGAAATTTTGAAATTAATAATATACTTAGAAATCAAATAGATACATATATGTGAGAAAAAAAGCCCTAGAACATTAATAATAGCATCCAGAGAGAAACCCAAATGCATTAGGGGAACATGTGCTAAACCTGGAAAACGGGGAAAGTGAAGGAAAGGTCTCCAGCTCCTCACAAGATCTATATAGACATTTCTGTAGAGACATTTCTGAGCACTGAGATTCTATACTGAGCTGAATCTTGAACTGTTAAAAGATCCATTGTAACAGGAGACGGGCTTTAAAGAAGTTCAAACACCAAAATTTTCACTGGCTTATTGAAGAGTTTTCTGCTTTTGGAAGAAGCAGAAACCAACTTTGGGGCCCAGTTTTCTACAAATGTTCTATGTTTTTCTATGTTTCAAAGGCTGACCTGCTTGTTTGCTCTTTGCTAAATCTTAGTGTAGGTCTCTGCCTTGGAAGATGAAAACCAACTTCCATAAAACAGGTACCTCCTCTAAGGTCATGCCTTGAGAGACAAACTCAACAGGCCAGATTTTCTTCAGTATCAAGATCACCTCTCAATACAGGAATCTAACAACCTGCAAAAGTTGATATCAGTCTTTTGGAGGAAGAAAATGGGAAACAAGACAGTCTAAAGAAAAGGGTAAAGCTCCCAGAAGGGTTTTAAATCTGAACCCAAATGATCTTTATGCAACATACTGCTTTCCAAAAAAATTTTAACCGTCCCCAAGTCATTAATTCTGATTTCCACATCGTACAGGAACTTTTCAGAATTTTCACATGTGCAGATAAACAAAATATATCTTCCAAGTAATCCACCTAATTAGAGTCTTAAGCTCTGATGAATAAGTTGAAGCATATTTACAAAAACAATTTATGCTGAGAACACTTTCTAGCCTTTTCTACAGCAAGAAAATGCTTCTGAGATCAGAGAAGTGCTTGACATATTCTAAATACACACTGAAAATAAAACTGAGGATTATTCGAGCATTGCTCTAGAGCAGAGCTGAAGAGCACAAACAAATCATTATAGGAAGTCTGAACTATGTATGTTTGTACTTTTAAAGTTCGTCTAAGCTCTTTCTGCAGAGCAGAGAATTACAATATTAACTCTTGTAGAATTAAGCAAAAACATACAGGGAGGGGGAGAAAAAAAAAAAGGAGAACAACCTAAAAATACAATCCTCTCTGAGATATTTCTAGCTCACTACCTATTGTGCTGTAAGGTGTGCAGACAAGCTGCAGCTAAACCAAGAACCACCTCCACTACTTGTGCTAACTTATTAAAGGAAAAAAATAAAAGACATAAGAAGAGGAGCTGGGGAGGGGCAGGAGAGCACAGTCCATGCTCCATCTGGGGGATAAGTCACTGAGAAAGCATCAGGAACTCACAAGACTGAGGTGATTCCCCCTGTGTTTTTTCCTGAAAGAAATACTGATTGATAATTAAAAACAAAAAACCACACCACCTCCCAAACCCAAAAAAGCCTCCACCAAGCTAGTCCCTGCTTTCTTTACAAGGATTTGTAAGTCACACAGTCCAAACAATAAACCAAATCATAAAATGATTTGCAGCAGTGTTAGTTAATTTATTCAGTGAAAAATAACTCAAGCTGTGTCTCAGGTCTCATAAATAAAGAAAATGTTTATAACTGAGTTACAGGTGGGTGACTCTGAGGGCTCCACAGGATTGTGGGAAAAGCACTGACTTCAAGGGTCTGAAATAGCATTTTTATAACACAGCTGCAGATTTTTCTTATGAAACTAAATTCTTCTAAGAACTTGTTTTTCGTGGAGTCAGCAAAAACTATTTTAAGTGCAGTTCATCGGCATCCATGAACCTGGCTGCCTTTTCTGCTGCCCAGATGGGTGAACTCAGGAGAAGTGGAAGAAAGAGGTGTAATATGAAACAGTCGAATGACTAAAGCAGAAACAAGCACTGGCTCCACAGCTCTCTGTGGTGCTGGACAAGATACTCCTGTTGTTCTTCTGCCTCCTCACTGGGGGAAGGAGTGTGTGTGTGAAGGTCTTCCAAGGTAAAAGGCAGAGAAGGAGCAGGTGCCCCGGAAAATACAATCTCCTTTGGGTTCAAAGGCTGGCATTTGGGAACATGGCATCATCTGTCTGGGATCTCTATGGCCCTGTGTCAAAGAGCACACACTTCCTTCACAGACACCATGTGAAAGCTTAAATTTCAAGTGGGTATTGACAGGAAACAAGTGGGAAAAAGGAGGCTTTGGTGAGCACAGGAATATCACACAGCATCACAAAGGGACTCAGCTCTTGTCTTCATCCTCTGTTCTCCACTAAAGGGGAAGATGAAGAATAAACAGCCATTTTTGTTACATTCCCTCAGCTGTTTTAATCACCAGTGTTCAAAATTAAGCTATGAGGAGTTGGGCTATTTCATTCATCCTTCTTGTCTGCATAAAAACACCTTGGTCAGTACTACACCACCGCAGCTAAGGCTGCTTTTGGAACCTGGCCTGCAATGCAGACAAGGACTATCACAGTCACCTGCCAGGCAATGGCCCCTTTGCTGCTCTTATATGCTTGCTTAATTTGCTTTGTTTTTCTGGTGCTATCTTTAAACGAGTTGGCTATGTTAGCCCTAAAAGAGTGAGATGGTAAATCACTGATACCTTCTGCAAATAGAAGCCTGGCAGCACATTTTCTTAACAGATGTTAAGAAATCTAATGGGTTACACTGCTATTTTCTCTGGTTATTTGCCAAAGTAAGCCCAAAACATCTCCACCAATGAGCTGGTATTTAGAAAAGCACTCCGAAACAGTCACAGCTGGATGATCTATTCACCAATATTCTTCCTTCCACTCCCCACCCATCAGTGGGATTTGCTGCAAAATGATTAATTGCCTTACCACCATCTGTGCTCAGGTGGCCATTAGTAACCCAGGCATCTCATGAGATCCCAGCCCCGCTCAAGCTAATTCCGATTTAGGGCTTGCTGATTCACCACTCCAGCTAAGTGAGCCTGGAAAACGCAACAGGTAACCAACCACTCTCAGAACAAATTAACTTCTACCAAAAAAAACCCAGCACGTCACGCCTCAGGAACACATCAACCCCTAGATAAACAGGTACTTCGTGTACTATCCCCCCAGCGCTAACTACAGACAAATACAGGGGGAAGCTCAGGTCGGGCCATAGCTGCTTTAAACAGGTTGCTGAATAATAGCAATTATTGCTTGCTATTACCTTGCTTGCTGGCAGACGCTGCAAATCCAAGCCTTCTCCTTCTTCTGGTAAGAACTGCAGCTCTTGCAGATGTTGTACTTGCAGTCTTGGCACTGTCGCTTGCTGTTGATGAGAAAGGTGAAAGGGGAGCAGCAGCGAATACAGCAGTGCTCGTTGAACTTCTGCTGCTTCGAAAGGATGCTGCACTTGTTACCCTCTTCATCCAGCTTCTGCTTCATTTCACTGCAACCAAAAGCAAAAGAACAAAAATATATAAACAACATTCCAATGGGAAGTCTCCTCCTCTTTGCCTGTCTCCTCTTTACACGTCTTCATGGTATGCTCTTCAAATAACTTCTGCAGGTGTGAAATACATGTCAGAAAAGCATATTCTAAATCCAGAATTGGGAAGCAAAAACTCCTGTATTTCCTGGAGTCACTGGTGGCTGATCTATTTAAACTCTGAGACATGAGCCAGGGCAAACAA